>JAYJMB010004722.1:52914-105033 GCA_036873735.1 Pouteria campechiana | reverse complement strand
ACATCATATTGCTATAAAAAGAATATTTAGATATCTTTTAGATACACCTAATCTTGGATTATGGTATCCAAAAGATTCAGATTTTAATTTAATAGGATACTCAAATGTAAATTTTGTTGGATATAAAGTAGATAAAAAAAGTACCTTAGGATCTTGTCAGTTTTTAGGAAGCATGATCATTTCATGATTTTCTAAGAAACAAATATCAGTTGCATTATCAACTACTGAAGCTGAATATATAGCAGTAGGTAGTTGTTGTGCATAAATCCTATAGATGAAACAACAACTAAAAGACTTTGGCCTTAACTTTTTTGATATACCTATCAGATGTGACAACACTAGTGCTATAAATCTGACTAAGAATCTAGTTCTACATTCCATAACTAAACATATAGAAATCAGACATCATTTTATTAGTGACCATGTTCAAAATCATGACGTTAGCTTAGAATTTGTCCTAACAAAAAATCAACTAGCAGATATCTTTAGAAAACCATTACCAAAAGAAAGATTTAACATGATAGGAAGAGAATTAGGCATACTAGATCCAAGTGCATAAAATGCATAATTCATTAAAATAAAATATTCATAATAACATATTTATTATATAAAATTTTTTTCAACTAATCAGCAAGAACATCTACTACAGCTTCTAGCTTCTCAATATGCTGATTAGCCTCTACCAATTCTTCTTCAAGCTTCTTCATGTGCTCCATTGCCTTATCATATGCTGTACATCCCTTTGTCAAAAGAAGAATAGCATTTTGGTTGGATCCTCTAACATAAACTAGTTCCACCTTCAACTATTTTATTTGCTCCTTCAGAAAATGAACTCTAATGGACTCTTTCGACTGATCATTCTCTCTTTCGTAGTGAACTTGATTTGTAGAAAACCTTGATGATGCCATATTTATTTTTTGAAATTTTAGTTAAGCTTTTATCTATATAAAACATAAAATAAAAAGTACATAAATGTATATTTATTCATCTACCTTGGTAATAATAGTGTTTAGTGGGTTAAAAGGATAGTTAATGAGAACACTAAAAACCATAATCCATATTACAAGGCTTACAGTTAAGTTAGATTTCAGACTTCGGAATTTTTGAAGCCTTAAACAAAAATCTCCGAAACCTCATTAAAAGTCTCCGAAGGCCCAAACTAAAGTATCTGAAGAATAACAAATTTCTCCAAAGCAATGCTTAGGAATATCTGAAACCTCATATCAAGCATTTTTATCCAAAGGATCCTTTTCAAAATTTGTATCATTAGTATTTCGGAGATCTTCGTATCTAAAATTCAAAATCAATCTTCTCCAAAAAACCCTTTCAGAATGTCTGAAGCCAAAACACATTAGTGTTTTGGAAACCTTTTTTGTAAACAAATTTGAAGCAGAGAAATCATTAAGACCTCTTCGAAAAACTTAAACCCTCTTTTCCCAACCCTAGAATCCCTCATTCAGAGAAGAAGGTCCATCTTCCTGCTTCTTTCAAATCTTGTTCTCGTTTCACTCATTCCACCTTCCCGCCTTCTCCCAAAAATCCCACTTTCCTCTCCAAAAACCTAGAGCCCTTTGTAGAAATGGCAAAAACAAAATGTGCAGAAAGCAAAAGAAAGGTAAGGGAAAACTCTCTACCACAAAGGACAACCAAGAACGCAAGGCGAGAATCTGATACTCTAGAGGTAGAGGTAATCTTCCAAAATAGCTCATCTGATTATTCTAGGTTCTTAGAAAAATATGAGGAGAGAAGAATAATCAAAGGGAAGATTTTCATTTTTAGAGCATTTGGAATATAATTTAAAGTATCAGAATGGTTGAAAATCAAGGCTGGGATGCCTACGTCAGTTACAAAGATTGCTTATATCTGAGATCGGTGAGGACTTTAATCTATAATCTTAACACCAGAATAGAAAGATCATGGGTGGAGGCACAGAATAGAGCTATCTTAAGAAAGTTTAAGGAATTGATTCAATCTCTTTGAAGAAGAAGAGGAGATTATATGGCCTTCAAAGGCAATGATATTTTCAGACTTAGCAGAAACTGAGATAGATGAGAAAGAAAATTATTTGCATGCTATTCACTTGAATGCAAACCTTAGGCTAGCATACCTCATTGTTATGAACAATATATACCTCATTGTTATATCTGAAAAGGATGCCGGAATCATGTGGGCATTAAAGAATAGAAGAAAGTTAAGTTTGGTCAAACTGATGATAGATCATATCCACTTGATCAAGAGCAACACAAGGTTTCCTTTAGCTTATGGTATGAATCTGACCAAGTTGATCAAGGAAGCAGGAGTTAATCTCTCCAGTGAAGAAGAAGAGCTTCTATGAAACACTAACAGATTGGATGAGCAAGCTTTAAAAAGGATGGGCTTTCAGCATATTGTACAAGATTAGATCACTAAAAGACCAAGAAGAGCAATTCAGTTAAAAGGATCCAAACTTAATGAAAGTCTAGAGAGAAGAGATGTTACAGAACAAGCTACTGAGCCAAGACAAAAAAACCCCCTTTCAAGAAGAAGAAGAAGGAACTGAAAGACAAGAGTTCATCAGTTCACCAATAGGTAGAATGGAAGAGTTCTCTAGTAGAGAAGAACTAAGAGAAGCTGAGAGAACAGAAGATGTTCCAAGAATGGAACAAAGAGTTGATATAGAAGATATTGTATAAGAAATTTTGAGAGAAAGTGCACATAGAGATACAACTATAGTAGAAGTACCATCTCACACCCCCGTCAGATCCCCTTCACCCATCAGACCATCTCACACTTATCAACCATCCACCTCATCCATTCCCACATCCCAGCCTATGTCAAAAGATCTAGAAGATAGAATATCTAGAAGACAGAATAACTATGATAGAACACTTCATGCAAACCTTAGCTCTCCAAATGAATAAAATAAATCGTGTTCTTTCAACTGTCGTGTCTTCCATGATTCTTAAAGTCAATTGGATTGATCAAAGGTTTGAAAAGCTTGATTAGAGACTTGATTCTCTTCAAGCCATGATAGAATTATTTCAAGGTCAAACCCACCATTTCCACTTCACTCCACCTCAAACCCATTTCACTCCTCCTCCAACTCACTTTCTATCACCCCCACACCATTTCTCTCCATCAAGACCACCTTTACTTTCTCATCCATCATCACTCTCTGTCATTCAAGAGGTTGCTCAGCCCATGAGTCAACCTTCTAACATGACTTTATCATCTCTTACATTCCCTTTTCATAAGCACAAATTTCTCCACCATCACCACATCCATCAGTTTCAACCTCAGAAAATAATACTCACACTCCCTCAATTGAGTATTATATCTAGATTCCATTATGACTCTACAATCCCAATATTTTCTGGATGACATTTATTAGATGAAGAGATATTAACTATCTACCAAACTTCAGACCTCCTCCAGACTGTATGTATCCTCCCTCTCTACCACAAAAGTCACCTCAAAGCAAACCAATTGATGATAATCCTAATTTTATTCTTCATCTATCTAATCTAATCATGATGACTTTTTTAGAGTTCAAAGCTAGATTAGAAATCACTCTTCAAGTTGTCAAAATGTTTGCTTCTCAAAATATTGTCATTCCTAAACAAGAATTACCATTTTCAGAACTTGAGGATCCTAACCTTCTTCATAGGATTCTTCTTCTTCCAAATCCTCCATTCACTCCAAAGAACCACAAAATTCAAATTCTTGATAGAGAGTCAATTATTCAAAATTACTTTGAGAAACTTCTATAAATGGTTCCAATGTCAAAACCCATTACAAAAGTGTTTCCATCTCCATTAGGTACTCATAAATTCTTTATTCTCATCAAGGAATAATTCACTTTCTACAAAAATGCCAACCTAGAGGCCATTGCTGATAAGCTGCCTCTTTCATATCCTCAAATAGATGATCCTTCTCTCTAAAACAGGATAAGGCAGATACAGTCTTCACCAAAATGGCAACGTCTTCCACCTTCTTCACCTACTTCAAAAGCTAAAAATCTTAGCAAATCACCTCCTTCCACTACCAAAACCAAAAAGCCAGTTGCTATCCCAAAACCAAAATCAGCCCCAAAGCCAAAACTAAAGCCAGTTGTTAAACCAAAATCATCACCTTCTTCCTCACAGCCATTCACTTCTAAACCAAAGATGAAAGCAAGAATTTCACCTCCTAAGGAACACAAGAAGGCTCTTATTAGAGAATCACAGTGTACCATGAGGAGTATAGAGCTCGATTGAATGCAAATACAGAATCTCTCATGAAAGGGCTTCCTTCAGTCTTTCCTGAGCTATTGGATCCAAAATATCTAGAAAGAATTGATATCATTTATGTTTATAGTTGTGGACTCATTGCATACATGCATGAACCTCATATAGCAGTTCCACATGATCTATTTTTTTCCCTCCTCCCCCACCAAAAAGGGCTAGAACATCTAAGCCCTCTCCCAAACAATCTTCTTCTAAACCCAAACTACCACTTCTATAAACTTTCTATAACAAAATATACATCAATTCAGGGGGAGCTAATTAAATTAGTTAATTAAATTTTTTTGAAATATCTATAAAAAAAATAGTTCATTAGATCTATGATTAAACAAATTTTGAAAGGTACATCACTCACTGTTTTGTCATCATCAAAAGGGGGAGAATATTGAACTATGTTATCTAGCTTGATTTTGATAATGAATATTTTTAATTAAGTATATTTTGATAATGAGCAAAAGCATGAGTGAAACGTTAAGGTATTAACATCTTATTTTCAAGAATGTTATAGAAAGTTTAAATCATTCAACTCGAGAATAATCTTTATAATGGCAAAAGGAAGATATGAAGTAAATTCTCTTTCAAAATTAAGTATATAAATTTAACATATACTTAATTCAAGAAAACACAATTTCTGAAGTATTGAAGATATGCTTTGGAGTTGAAAGAAGCAACTTTGGAATCACTTTAACGCACTTCGGAAAAGATTGGATTACTTTGAAAATTTCCCAAGGTATCTTCGGAGATCTATCAGCGCAGTCTTGGAAATATTTGGAACACTTTGGAGAAAATAGTTGAAGCTTCAAAAAATTGACATGATATAGTTCGGAGATGTCTCAACGAGCTTCGGACAAGGCATAATGCAACTTTGGAGAGGTTGCAATTCACTTTGAAAAGAATACAGAGAAACGTTAGAGACAATTAGCAAGCTTCAGACAAGTCTGTAAGTAAAAATAGTAAGCTTCAAAAATGTTTAAGCACACTTCGGAATCCTCTTTATAAGCTTCAAAAATTATCACAACGCACTTCGGAGAAAAGTACAAGACAAGTTTTGGAATTCTCAAAGCAAGTCTCAGACTTATCACAAGCACACATCGAAAAATATTAAAGCATACTTCGGACTCTTTTTCAAAACTTTGGAGATCTTATAGTATGCTTTAAAGATAATCAAAATTGCTTTAGACAAGTCACAATACCTTTCAGAAATAATCAAGAGAGCTTCAAAATTATCAAGATTGCTTCAGAAAAAGTACAAATAAGCTTCTAACAAGTTGTACCATGCTTCATAGAAAGTTGAAAAAGCTTCAGAAAGTCATAGATGTTTCAAATAAGTTACAAGATACTTTGGAAACAACTAGACAAGTTTTGGAAACAATTAGCATTGCTTCAAAGTAAACCAACATACTTTTGGAGAACCTGAAGCCAAGGTTCGAAAAAGATTCAGACAATCTTTGGAGAAGTTAACCATGCTTCGAAAATGTTTATAGAAGGTTCATATTACTTTTTCGAAGGTAATATAAGTTCAGAAAATCTGAACTTCTCTCAACAAGTGACTAATGCAACTAAGAAGGATAACTATTACTTTGGAAAATTTGAAGAAAAAAAGTCAGATTATCTAAAATCAGTCAAGACACCAACTATTCACTGATCTCTTCAAAACACTTAACACAAAAAATGAACGTTTGGAAAAGTCAGCGATAGAAGTAGTAGACTGATATTAGAAGGGAGCAAAGTCAGACATCAAGAAAAAGATAAGCTAAAGAAAAAAAATTTTGAACGTTTGAATGTCTACCAAGATCAGTAACGAAAAAACTCTCTCAAACTATAAAAGAGAGATTCAGAAGTAAAAGAAAATAACTCGATTAAATATTTTTCAAACTTTGTTAATCATATAAAAAGCATTCAAAATATTCCTCCAAAAGTTCAACTCCAACAGATACAACTCAGCTAGAGCTATCAAAGTTCAAATCTTTACTCAATCAAGGAGTTTGAATCTTTTACTCTTATTGTTTAATCTTTCACTTAGAATTCTGAATTTATGTACAAATCCGCCTAAGTAAGAGTCATTAATCTGTACACTTTATTTTAATGTTTGACAACACAAGTAGAGTGCTTGGTGTTTATGTATAAAGATAAGCAAGTAGGGAACTTGCTGAAAAGGTGTAACTTTGTTGGTGAGCTTTGGAAAACCAACAGGTTGTGAAAGTTTCTAGTTAGTTTGGTAAACCAGTAAGTTAGTTGGTGAGCTTACCAACATGTATTTTATCAGGTTAATCAAGGTATTAGTGGAACTTGAGCTCAGTAGAGAAGACTGACTTAAAGAAGTGAAGTAGGAACCCAGGAAGGGCTGAACTATTATAAAAATCTTGTATAATTTATTATGCAATCTGTTTTAGTTATTCTTACAGCACCATAATTATCTAATTTGGGCTAAAAGTTTTAAAAGCTCAATTCACACCCCCCCTCTTGAGCTATTATTGCATAAGGGACCAACACTCCTCACCACATGGCGGATATAGGTTGGTCCTACTACCATCATAAAAAACATATATGAGCCACACTAGGCTCCACACCAACTAGGCACTAAAACTAGAGTTTATCGGCACTTCTGGAGGCATAAAATACATATACACAAATTCTAAAATAAAACTATTATTTATTACTTTATAAATATCCATTTGACCTAAAACTATTTTGTAGATTCCACATAGTATCAAAATTGTATGACCAAATTTTTTGTTAAAAATAATTTAAATCAAGAAAATTAAAAATAAAATATGAAAATCTAAAATAAAAATTATATATGAAAATTTCCACCTCTATTTCATCTAAAACATTTTTTTGTAGATGAAAAATAATATATTTGAATTTTTAATAAAAATTTCAGGTCAAGATAACTTAATTTGATGAAACAAAAAAAAATGAAAATCAACAAATATTGGTAAAATGGGCAGTGAGTGAATTTTTGAGTATTTATTTCGCTGAATTTTTTGGACCATCAAATGATCCAATTATTCTTTGAAAATTTTCAGATTTCTTTTTCAATATATAATTTTTTTTATTTTTATATTTGTAAAATCAATTCATTTTATATGGTTTTAATCAAACTCAAAATTGATACTTAAATAGACAATTTCAGGTAATTCATATGTCCTGTTTTATTTCAATTTACCATATGTTTTTAATATTTTCTTAATGAAAATCACATATGCCAAATTAATACATTAAACATGATTAAACCAAGTAAACAAAACCCAATTAAACCATAATATGACATGTCGTATTGTATTAAACATTCAGTGCCCAAATTCTGAAATTAAAATGTCCAATTCAAGTTGACATTAAAACACCTGCTTACCTTAATTGACTTGTGATTTCAACTACAATTATCTATTGAAACACTCCTTTAATCACCCCTTAATCACGCTCTAAAAGTTCAGCCCTACACATATAAAGCATTGTAATTAATTGTTGGTAGTAACGTCATTAAAATAATTAAATACCATGCATTTACCCTGCTGTTGACCATAACTGCCTCTTTTATTTCAATATGCTTGGAGCTCATTAATTGATGTATTAATTCCTTGATTAAGAAGAGATTTCCTATAAGTAATTGAGCTTAATTACGCAGCAATTCCTTAATGAAATTTACTTAAACATTTGCTCAAATAGCTAATGGGTAACATGATCATAGTTACCTGTTCATCACTTATACTTGCTGGATCTAATACCTGATTACATCAAGCATGCCATAAGCTAATTACAAACAAATTTAATTGATTTATACATCAATTACAACCCCTAATCTCCCTTGATAAGTCTTGCAAAACCCTAGCTTGACCCACTTTAAGTAAGGATTATTAATTTATCCATCCATCAACAAAACAACCATATATTCATAATTAACAAGTTGTAATAAGGGATTACATATCTCAAATTTGTGATTTCTTTGGTGGGTCCCACCAATATTAGCTGATCTTTAATTCTGAATGGCCTAAACTCCCTTAAATCCACAAAATTCTAAAGGACATAGACTGCAATCCATGACTTGATCGATTCTCACAAGGTTTTCCTAAACGAAAGAGACGAATTTCATTCAAACAAGAAGATGGGAGGGGCTAAAATGTGGGGTCTCTTGTTGTTACAGGAATGGCCATTTGGTAGATGAATTTTAGCTTTTTATATTAAAAATACTATGGTAGTCTAGCTACCCAATTTCATGTTTGCACATGCACTTCACTTGAAATTTTTTTGTCATCCTCATTCCATTCAACTAATATATATGCACCACTTGGATTCATATGATTTTGATAATTTTTTATAATAAAAATTTAGAATTTCATCATATATGTACGTGTATTATACTCCACTTCTTAATAAAATTTTCTATCCCATTTCTCCAAATCATCTCCACTTGTTATGCATAATTTAATTTATTTCCTCCCTCATTCTCATATTAACAATAGTATTTCACCTATTTTCATAAATTTTCATAAGGAATTTCTCCAAAAATTTAACTATTTTCATGTATATTATATACCAAATTAATCAAATTGAAATCCAACATACCTGAAATTTTTCAAATTTTATAGATATATAACAAAGAACTAGTTGTTGGCCTCCCAAAGTTAAAATTTGATAAAAATGAATTATATGATGCTTGCTTGAAAGGAACGCAAGTAAAAGAATCATTCCAATGTTAGAAAAAAATTATACTTCTAGAACTCTTCAATTACTATACATGGATTTAGTTGGACCAACAAGAACAAAAAGTTTAGGAGGAAAACATTATGCATATGTAATCATAGATGACTACTCATGCTTCACATGGATAATGTTTTTAGCCTCCAAAGATGAGGCTTTGTCATTTTTTGAAGTCTTCACTAAACTTGTGCAAAACGAGAAAAGCTTTCACATAATGGCAATAAGAAGTGATCATGGTAGAAAATTTGAAAACCATCGATTTACAATATTTTGTGAAGAAAATGACATTCTACACACATTCTTTGTACTAAAAACTCCTCAATAAAATGAAGTGTTTGAAAGGAAAAATAGGACCTTGCAAGAAATGGCAAGGACAATGCTAAATGTGTACAAGCTACCACAATAATTTTGGGTTGAAGCCATGAAAACTACTTGTTATGCCATAAATAGAATCTATGCAAGGCCCATGGTAAATAAAACTCTATTTGAATTATATCATGATAGAAAACCAAATATCTCACATTTTTGTGTTTTTGGATGTAAATGTTACATACTTAACAATAGAAAAGAAAATTTGGGAAAGTTTAATGATGAAAAGTCAGATGAAGGAATCTTTCTTGGATACTCCATTATAAGCAAAGCATATAGAGTCTACAACAAAAGAATTAAAATTGTAGAAGAGTTCATCCACGTTAAATTTGATAAGAACACTAACCCCATAAAAGGTTTAGTGATTTTGATGATGAGACATGTGAATTGACTCAATCTATGGAGATAATGAAGCTACGAGAAAACTAAAGAAAATCCACAACCATAGCAAGATGTGGATGCTATAGAAATTCAAAGTGAAGATCAAGAGGAGCCATCCACAAGTGAGGTAAACAAAGAGAGTAAAAATACTTTGCCCAAGGATTGTAGATTTACGCATGTTGATCTGGTGATATATATAATAAAGCTAGAACTAGGTCATCATATCATCACATATGTGGTAATTTTACTTCTATTTCTCAACTAGAGCCATAGTGCATGGACCAAGCCTTAAAAGATGAAAACTGGATAATTGATATGCAAGAAGAGTTGTACCAATTTAAAAGAAACGAAGTGTGGAAAATAGTTCCTAGACCAAGGCAAGACTAGTAATTGATGAATTAGGAATAATTGTCAAAAAAAAAGGCAAGACTAGAAGTAAATGAATATTGTCAAGGAGGAATAGATTTTGAAGAATCCTCTGCTCCTGTTGCTAGAATAAAAGCCATCAGAATGCTTCTAACTTCTGCATCATATACGAATTTTAAATTATATTAAATGGATGGCTAAAGTGCATTTTTGAATGGTTTCATAAATGAAGAAGTGTATGTAGAACAACCCCCTGGGTTTGAAGACACTCATAACTAAAACCATGTCTTTAAACTCAAAAAGGCCCTCTATGGTTTAAAGCAAGCTCTTAGAGCTTAGTATGAAAGGCTAAGCAAATTCTTCATAGATAATAGTTTTTCAAGGGATAAAGTAGATACAATACTTTTTATAAAAGTTCAAATATATCTAGGTGATATTCCATTTGAGGCTACTAATGAAAAATAGTGTCAAGCATTTTCCAAGATCATGTCGGGCAAATTTAAATGAATTTGATGGGCGAGATCAACTTCTTTTTAGGCTTGCAAATCAAAAAGATGAAAGAAGGGATCTTCATCTACCAAACCAAGTACACCAAAAAGCTACTGAAAAGGTTTGAAATGGAAGATGGAAAATCACTACCAAAATCAATGAGCACTTTCATCAAAATGTATAAGAATAGAAAGGTAAACCCATCTACCAAAAACTTTATTGAATCATGATACGTTCATTACTCTACTTAACTACTAGTAGGCTAGACATTATGTTTAGTGTTTCCATGTGTGTTAAATTTAAATCAAATTTGAAGGAATCACATTTTATTATTGTAAAAATGATCTTTAGATATCTTTTAGATACACAAAACATAGGTTTGTGATATCCAAAAGGATCAAGTTTTGAACTAGTACAGTACTCAGATGCAGACTTTGCTGGCTATAAAGTAAATAAAAAGAATATCTCAAGCACATGTCAATTCCTTGGAAGCATGATGATATGGTTTTTAAGGAAGTAGACATCTGTAGCATTGTCAACTATTGAAGCTGAGTACTTAGTTGCAGGTAGTTGTTGTGCACAGATTTTGTCGATGAAATAACAATAGGAAGATTATGTAATTAAATTTGTAGACACTCCCATTAGATGCGATGATAAAAGTGCTATCAACTTAGCAAAGAATCCACTAATATATTCAAAAACTAAGTGTATTGAAGTGAGGAATCATTTTATTAGGGATCATGTGCAAAATTATAATATATATTTGGATTTGTACCCACTAGTGAACAACTAGCAGACATTCTAACTAAACCACTCCTAGAAGAAAAATTCTGCAAAATTAGAAGAGAGTTAGGTAATCTAGGTCCATGTATTTGAATTACATATCATGTGATGAATGAATTTATGTGCCTCTCATGAGTTTCAAGTATTTCAAATGATTTCCTAAACTTAGCTTCTTATGATGCTTGGAACATATTGAAATAACTTACCTATAGTTAAACTGTATTTTAATGAACAAAGGTTATCTTTGAGGTGTGTATAGAACTTTGTGCATAAACTTGCCCAAGATCACTACTCTATCAAGGTATTACATACCTATGTGGAATCCTTGTTTTTGTACAAAGGTTAATACAGACCTCTATAGAGATTTCCATTGACCTCTTTAGAATTATCAGAACAAGTCTAGGAAGATGGAAACTTTCACAGACTTCTATATGAATCATTGCAGACCTCTATTTCACTTTCAATGTGAAGCCAGTAAGATCTACAAACCTATATATGACTTGACCAGACCTCTACCTAAAAGCCTTCTAAGGTAGATAACTCTATAGAGCTTTGTAATTTTACTATAGACCTCTGTATATCGAGTTGGTTTGACTTCCATGCATTTTTTTCATTTTAAATAAGAATAGACTTCTATTATCTTCATTTTATTTCATTTTTAAAAGCTCCATCCCTCTTAAAACCCTAAAACTCTCTCAACTCTCTCATTCCCCATTTGGATCCATTCCTATGCTAATCTACCCTAATCCTTCCCAAATCCACCCTAAACCCTTAAAAACCTCTAAATCTCTGCTACAAACATGGCATGATCAAAGGGAGCAAGAAAGACTTTCACCTCTCCATCTAAGGATAGAGGGAGAGGAAGAAAAAGAAAAGGAGAAAGGGAGAAAGATGTTCAAAGCAAAAGGAAGAGGCTAGATACCTCCTGTTGGGTCCCTTGGGCTTAGCTTAACCCAAGAGGGGAGGGGTAAATTGGGTTTATAAATTTTTTTAGCTTAACCCTTGTTTTATCTAACTTCCCTCTTTTCATGTACTTGTGTGATTTGATTTGAGATAAATAATTATAAGGTAGAGTGCAAGAAATTAAATCAATCACTAATTAGAATGTAAAATGTCATATTTTATTCTCTTATATTTAGTCTTTACTTATTTAGTGCCTAAATGTACTCATTATTCTTATATTTTGATTTAGAAGACAAATAGATTTGTTAAGTGTCAAAAGAAGCTAATTAAATAATTTTGGATAAATTCAGCATCACTCCATAATATGAAAATAACTCACTCATCTGACCTCCAATTGAGATGATTCAAGATGCTATATAAATACAAGAAAAAGCTTTATAACTTTCATGTTTTGAGTTTTGAGAAATACTGGTTGCATCAAGGACATTTGAGTGGTGAAAGTGGCTGAAGTGGAAGAGAAAATCGAGCAGCAACTTCTAGTGTCGCGGCGCCAGTTCGGGATGGATATTACAAGTTGTGGGTAGAAGTTTTTGGCATCACAGTGCCATCAAATGGAGTCATGGAGCCAGTGTGTTGTGGAAGCACATATTATTTTTAGCAGTTTTTGATATTGTTTCATAAGGGCTAATTGGGAAACATATGAACACATAAAATAACCCTAATTTGGGTTGTTTAAGGAGGGAAAAATATAGGAAACAGAGCTTTTGGGTGTGGGAATACATCTCTCTCTCTCTCTCTCTCTCTCTCTTCTCATCTCTACTTTCATTCTTTGAGTTTTCATGGCCCTGCATGGCTAGATTTTTAATACTTGGTCAAAGGAAATGGAAGCTCAAAATCAATAGGCTGTGAGATCTAAATTATTTTTATTATTCAATTTATGCTTTGAGTATTGAATTTTCTTCTATGTTTATATTCATGATTGTTATGTTTACTTACTATAAGGTCTACTAGTTTATTATTCATTACAATCTACTGTTAAATTAGATATCAAATCCATAATTTTTTGATCTTTCTAATTTGTGAAGCAATTAAGCTTTAATGACATCTACACTAGAAATTATTAAATCTTAGGAAGAACTCTTGACAAAATTAAATGCTATCACTTGTGCTTGTATTGTTTGGCTTCACTAGTCTCTTCAATTCTTAAAGCTGGTACTAGATTAAACCTCTAGTGCTTGTCTTGGATTGTTTAGTAGTTAGGTTTAAGGAGAATGCTTTTTTCTAATTAACTATGATGAAGGAGAGATAAGAAAATTAGTTCCAATGGTGAATATTCAAAGTGTGACTTGATTTATATTTGCATCAATGATCAGTTGTGAGATTCTGATGGTGGAAGTTGACTTAGACCAAGGTTTACTTGTTTGATTGATTTTGATATTTAAATTTAAATTGTGACTGAGTTAATTCCTCAAATCCCCCATTCTTGCTCACATCATCTAAAACTAGACTAGATACTCTTTGTGAGATTGATCTTTACTTCCTCTACTATTGGCAATTTTTCTTTGAGTATAGGTTTTAAATTTGGTTGCCTATGACAGCACTCCAAATTTTTGGCACCGTTGCATAGGAAGTATTTGTCTTTATGGTTTATTATAGTTTCCTTGATTGTTTATGACTGTTACTCTATCTTCTAATCAAAGAGATTTGTAGTATGAACCAAAAATAGAGAGAAATTTGTACAAGTTAAGAAGTGAAGCTTAGAGAAATTCTAAAGAGAAAGATCCACCTCTTGATTCCCTATTTGTTAGCGATTTTGATTTAGAAGAGGAGGAAATCATGGTCAAAAATTGAACTTTGAAAGAGCTTGCAGCCCTTGATTTGATCCAACAACCCTTATGCATCACGTTTCCTACTTTAGATGCTACCACAACTTTTGAATTAAAATATGGACTATTACATCCCTTGCTCACTTTTCATGATCTTATCGGTAAAGATCCTCACAAGCATCTAAAGGAGTTTCATATAGTATGCATGAGTATGAAGCCCACACGGGTGACTGAAGAGCAAATTAAATTAAGAGTCTTTCCATTTTCTTTGAAGGATTAGGCTAAGGATTGACTTTATTATTACCCTTTGAGAGTATTACCACATGGAATGAGATGAAGAGGTTATTTTTAGAGAAATATTTCCCAACTTCAATGGGTAGCCAACATTCAAAAAGAAATTTGTGATGCAAGACAGCATAATGGAGAATCCCTAAACAAATATTGGAAATATTTCAAGAAATTGTATGCATGCTACCCCCATCATCTGATTAGTGAGCAACCACTCATCTAGTATTTTTATGAGGGCCTTCTACCCACTGATAGGAGCATGATTGATGTTGCTAATAGAGGAGCTTTGGTGGATAAAACTCCCAAAGCTGCAATAAACTTGATTGTAAATATGGCAGCCAATTCATAACAGTTTGGCACTAGGCTTGACTCTTTAATGAGGTAAATGTTTCATCCCTTGAACTGAAGATTGCAAGTCTAACTTCTCTTGTTCGTCAAATGCTATAGATAATATGCAAATGGGGATGGCTTGTGGAATTTGTTCATTAGTAGGGCATCTAACTGATATGTGCCCAACTCTTCAAGAGGAGTCCATTGAGCAAGCAAATGTGATTGGTGGTTTTTCTAGACAACCACAAAGGAAGTATGATCTTTATTTGAACACGTATAACTTAGGATGGAAGGATCACCCCAATTTTAACTATGGGAATCCACAAGTAAATCAAGTTGCGACTCAAAACTGCCCAAGTTTCCAATAATATAAGCAGCCATAGCCACAACTAGAACAAATTTTTAACTTTAGTATGTCTTTAGAAGATATTATTAAGTCTCTTATCATTAATTCTTTGCAATTTCAATAGGAAATAAAATAATTTCAACAAGAGGCGAGGGCTAGTATTCAAAGTTTGGACAACCAGGTAAGTTAGATGGCAATTGTAATTAGTCGTTTAGAGGAAAAATTTTAAGAGAAATTGCCCTCTCAAATGGTTGTAAATCCCAGAGAAAATGCAAGTGCAATCATGTTGAGAAGTGGTAAGGAGGTTGAGATTCCAACATAGCCAACTTCTACACCAATAGAGCATGAGAAGGAGAAAGGCATTATTGCAGATAAGAACATTTCCAATGATAATGACATAACTCAATATAAGTTTCCAGCTCTTTCTGACTATAAACTAGTACCGCTTAGGACAATACATAGGAGACACTACATATAGTAGTTTGGGACAACCTCCTTACTCCATTCTTCTAAGAGCACACCCCTTATGTTTTGGGTTCCACTATCTCATATAATAGAATACAATTAATGCACCTAATACTCTTCTAGATTATTCCAGCTCTTGGGGGCATAAATAATTTAGCAATTGATTGTGAGACACACTCTAACAATCAAGTTGCTCTTCTTGATTCCATCTCAAGAGGGCATAAACCTTAGCGCCTCTTGGACTCTTGTAGATTCCAACTCTAGGGGGCATAATACAAATCAATAAGTTGTTTGTGAGACACACTCCAATAAACAAGTTTCTTTTCTTGAGATTAGTCTCCTCTACCAACTCAAGGTATACACAAATAAAAAGAAAGAATAAGAAATTACACTTTTTCAAGTATGTCAATGAAAGCACCGAGGAAGCCTTTGAAAATTCTTAATTAGCCCACTTCCCTTTTGTATTAAAGAAGAAAGACCTTGAGTAAGGATTATGTAGTTGAAAGCTTTTGAGTGTATGTGATGAAGTTTAAGCACTTAGCCTAGGGTTGCAAAGATTTCTTGAAGTTTAAAGATTAATCAACAATTTGTTCAACTGGTGAAACATCCCCCCATTTCTCCTGAAATAGCTCTCTCAAAAATAAGACCATTGGAGTTGATTTGGTAGGGCAAAATGGGTTTGCAACATTCAAATTTCTGACCATTGAAGTCAATAGGAGGTACCATAGGCAGATGCGATATTCGCTTGTGCCTTAGGCAATATGGCAGGAGGTATGGAGAATTGGTTGCTGTCAGAACCTTGGCTTTTCTCCCAAACCCATGTCTCTATACATTGGCAATGGTTCTTCTTTTGATGTGGCAAGCGATAGCAATTATGGTTACAAGCGGCTGCGATATCGGTTGTGGATGTCTAATGACTTCACTTCTTCTTGGAACACTGCAGGCAGTTGTTCACTACAAATTAACTGCAAGTGTATGATGCCAAGTTTTAGATTATAATAGTGAGGAGGTTGTCGTCTCCATAGGGACTGCAAATTTCAACTAATCACTTGCATTGCAGAAAGTAACCCTAGCTTTATCTAGAAAATCAAGAACTAAGAAATTTTAAAAAAAAGTAAAAGTAAACAGATTTTTCTAAGAAGAAATCAAGATAGGAAAACTCTAGAGGATCGATTTCACTTATGCTTCAATCATGGTATTCTCAACTCATTATATATTGATCATTCTCTTAGTTTATAACTCAAGTATCCTCCTTCACTCAACTATCTCTCTTGAGTGCCAAGTCAAGCATTTATTTCTAATATTTTAATTTCAATATCTTTATAAAAATTGAAAGATTAAGAATACAGTAAGATCTGTGATTCTTTTAAGTAATTTCACAAAACCTAGAAGCTCTCCCGAGTCATCTAGAATTCTATGTCATGATGCTTAAATGCTATTCAGGATTACTTCTCCCAAGTGTCAAATCCCAAATATAAAATTATTTAATAGATGGCTAATAAATTAAAATCATTAATAATAAGACATCATAAATAAACCAATGATAATTCCCAATAAAATAACTAATTAATCATCTCATGATATCCACATAAGATCTATCTTTCATTTATAAAAAGGAGTTTAGTTACTCATAACTATAACAAAAACAATTCCAAATAGTCTAAACATTATCACAACATTAAAGGAAGAATAAGAAGAATGATAAAACTATATATTGCTATTGATCTTCCTCTAACTTGCACCAAAATCCATTGATCTTAAAGTCCTCCATGCCCCAAAAGTCCCCAATGGACGTGTCAATTTTCTATTTATAACCCCCTCATTAGGGTTAAGCACAACATTGCATAAATTAAATCATGCTTATGCATAAAACATAAAATTTTCAAAAATAACCGACTTGCCGCACGTTCGGGTGCCACGATGCTTAGTTGGGCTAGGCACCGTGGTGCCCAACTCCCTATTGCCTGCTACTTACAACGTGTTGGGCGTCACGACTCTTGTTTGAGCATCGTAGCACTTAGCCGCTTTCCACTTTGTGCATTCTTCATTCCATCTCTTGTTTGCTCACCCAAATTCCATTACAGTTCCACTCTTTTTCCTCATTGATTTCCTCACTTTTCATGCACTTGCGCACCTATTAACAAACACAAATAAAAACAAAATAAACCAACTAGAGACAACGCAAAGACATGCCATAGATCAATTAGAAAGGATATAGTAACAATAAAATTCACTTATCAAATACTCCCAAACTTATCCTTTTGCTAGTCCTCAAGCAAAACAAAAACAAAAAACAAAAACTGATCACACAACGCAAAACATTTTTAAGGAAAATAAAGCACAACATGATCAGGTTTAATTTTCAAAGATCTCAAAATAATTTCGTATGTATATAACTTGAGAGAATATTTTGAAATGCAATGCATGTCTAGAATTTCAACTCCAACATTGTTGTATCTCACTCTTGATTCTTCATGTATTTGTGAAAGATATACCCAATGTCATTCATTCACATGTGACTTAGATTCTGACAACTATAAGAACCTGTTATATTACTCCATAAGCTCATCTTTCTCATCATTCTTCACTCCTTTTAACAACTCATTACTAAGAATCAATAGGTCTTTGTAAACTTGTAATGGGGGTTTGGGTTTAGCTAACTAGAAAAGGATAAAGGATTCACAAAAGAAGAGATATAAAGATGCAAATCTTCCTCACAATTGACTACACTTTTTGTTTATATGTATAAATATATGCAGGTTAGATTACTATCTCACCTCCAAAATTATTTTCTTTTGAATTCATGAGATATGATCCCCTTAAATGAGAGATGAATCTTTTTTTATTCCTTTCCTTTCATCCCCTTTTCTTTATTTTGGCATTCTTCTTTTTAACACCCCCAAACTTGTTTTCTTATACTCTCTCATACTTCTCTGGCAACCATGTGTATCACATATGTCTCTTAATAAGTCAAACATGGTTTTTCAAGCTTAAACAGTTTGGGTGATAAAGCTTAAGAAGAAAAGTCGAATGGTGTTCTTTCATATGCTTTGCATATGTCATTCTTTCATTAAGGCTTAATAGGGACATTAGTGATAATGTTCTACTAGGTTAGCTTGAAAGGCTCAAACTGATCAAAGAATGCCTAAATCATTTTCTTAGAGATTTGCCATTATTGTTTTGCTTTGAATAATGATCAAAACAAGTTCGAGAGTTTCAAATAAATCATGTTCACATAGTCCGCTAAACTTTTTCTTAGTACACAAATAAATAACAAAATGAGTATGTGTTCAAGTGAATAAGGAATCTTTAGTAAAGCTAAATAATTGTTTAAGTCAAGACACAGACTAAGCATGCACCTTTCATTTGCCAAAAGTTATATTCAATGCATCAAACTTCTTATCATTGATCTCAAACAACTGAACCTTAACAATGCTTTATATATATGTATGTATTTATGTATGTATGTATGTATGTATGTATGAAAAAACATAAAATAAAGCAGCACTAGCTGGAGACACCACAAAACAAAATGCTTCAAAATAGAAACCTACTTCAAAAAACTAAATAGAAACTAAATCCCCCCAAACTTAAAAAAATACATTGTCCTCAATTTATAAGATAAGAGTGAATGAGAGGACTCCCCTAAGGTGAAAATGGTTAGTAATTGCCAACTATATCATCAAGATCTTCTGCTTCCTTAGGAACATAAGTTGGTGAATAAGGAAGAAAAACTGGAGTTTGAGGAAATTACACTTGAGTTGTAGTTGGATTTATAGTCTGGTTAGAGAGCATTGAAGCCAAAGCTGTGTGAAATTGTGTAATATAAGTGAACTGCTACTCTTATCTGTCCGAATATTGATTTCTCCAATTCATGGAGTTGGTCAGCTATTATTGTTGCTCCAATGTTTGCAACATATCTAATATCGATCATCAAGTTGGATAACTTAGCTTTAAAATCAGTAGATTGGGTCCTTTCTTTTTATCAAGATGTGCTTAGTTGTGAAATGCTCGAGCCCAGCTGACTTTGTATTAGAGAGGTGTCTTCTTCTTCATCACTTGAGTCTTCCTTCCTTCTAAGTCTTCTAATCATGTCAGGAGTAATAGGTGGGTTGGGATGTTGAATTTTTTCTTTGGGACTAGTCGCCACTCTTGCTTATAAGTACAAATCATAAATGAGTGACAGGTGACCAAATCCCCCTGAACGTGTCAACCCCTGTGCCATGTTCAAGATGGATCAAATGGATGCCTCTATGATCTTTCCCACATCAATGGATAGGCCATTCTGGATAGCATAATTCAACAAGGCTCTCTCCCTTGAAACCTTTGAGACATGGTATGTAGGCATCAGCTTTACAAAGATAATATAATGCCAAACTTTTCCCACTATGTATAAGCCCATTACAGGAAAGTGAAGAACAATATTTTTGGATCTTTTCCACTGAGTGCCTAGCTATGCTAGGAAGGTGATTATCTCATCAAAATCTAGACCTTGATCTTTAATTCTGAGTAACCATCCATAGGTAAGTTGGGAAGTTGATACCTTTGATTGAATATTATTCTGTCAAAAGGAATCCATTTACCCCTCACTAATACCTTTGGATCTTTATGCTCTCTTACATTGGCATAAAATTCTCTGATAACTAGGACAAAAGCCGCACCAGGTTGTTTTGTAAATTGTTCCCAGTGCCTTTCCTTGATAGTTGCATTGATGCCTCTAATCAGTTTTTGAAAACCCCTTTGTTGAATACATTTCTTCCCAATAATGGAGTTTCTGAATCTATCTACTACTTTTGCACTCACGAAGGTTGCTTGAAATGATCCACTATGGGAAGAGCTGCTTCACTGTCTCTTTGGGGGCATCAATCAAACACTTAAAATGCTTCAACAATTTAGCTCACCAACAACAATTTTCTTCATAGGCCAAAGTTCACTTCACAAACATACAACATCCTACCTCTTATTTCACAATTGAAAGAAGCAATGGCATAAACAATTGTCTCCCAAAATCACATGCACAAAGCCCTAACTCCACACAGAATTTTCTTCAAACAGTTGGTATGCACAACTTGCTTCAAGCATTCATAGATTTTCTGCTACCATTGCTTGCCATCTCCATCAACAATCAACAACAACCCATTGTTTAACATCAAGAAAGTCAGGAAAACACTTGACACCCCTTTGATTGATGAAATTCCCAAGGTTCTAAAACCCTCATTTCCAACTCCTTTAGGGCCTTTGTGGGGTGAAGCAATAGCTAAGGGGTTGGTTGTGTATGGTGTTGATGTTGTGTGGGGTTCTGATTTTGGGAATGGAGTAATCTTTGTAAGAGATTGAAAGGAGTTGTTGGTTTAGGGTTGTCTTGAGAGAGAGTGTCCGTACGTGTTTGTTCATGTGCCAACACGGGGGTTTCAAATAGTCAGCAACCATAACTGGTTTGAGCGTTACGACGCTCACTCGCTATCTCACATAATGCCGGCTTGATGAATTTGGGTGTTGTAGCACTTGGATGGGCAATGCGGATCTCACTTACTAGTTCAAGACTTATATGCATGATCAATTAGCTCCCTTTTGCTCCATCCATTTTGCTTTCTTTCATGAACATTGCAATTCTTCCTGATTCTTGTGGACTTCAAATAAAGTGTTTAAACCCACCAAACACAAAGAGAACTTGGAATTAATAACACAGAAGTAATGCAACTTAAAATAGAGTAAGTACAGAAAAATGGAATCAACAAATCTAAACTAATCCAAAGAAATTTAATGAAAAGAGAGGCTAGAAACTTGGGTTGCTTCCCAGGAAGCGCTTGGTTTATAGTCTCAGCCTGACTATGGTCTTCCTCACTCTTCACCTTTGAGGTGGATGATGTCTCCACTTTTGCTTTCATGCTCATAATAATGCTTGATCTATTGCCTATTCACTTTAAACATTCTGCCATCTTAAGTTCTCAATTTCACAGTTCCATGAGAAAATACCTTATCCATAATAAAGGGTCCAGATCATCTTGATTTTAGTTTTTTAGGGAATTTTTTTAGGGAATAACTCCAACTAAGAATTAAAGAGACGCGGTCTGAAATCTATCCTACCCACCTTTTAAGGCACGATCTACCATTTTACACTATATTTCACTACGATTTGTTCACTTTAGGGTAGGGGTGCTTGGATTCTATTATAGAACTTGACTATTTTCTTATCAAAATTGGATAGAGTCTCCCCTGAAAATGGGGCTATCCAACTTGTACAATCATACACTATGAATTTATACAATTATCAACTTCTAAACCTAGTATTAGTCATATCAAATCCAATTTAAATCATAAATTAAATATCCACAATTCTTAATATGATCCAAAATCATAAAACAATATATTTTCCATGAAATTACCCATACTCATAACTACCCACAACCCAAGATTTGGGTTGAATCATGATGGTAATAAACCCAATTAACTAATACATAATTCATCTACAATATTAATCCGACATGCCCCTAAATTTTCATATACAGTAATTACATAATTTGCTTACAATTATACATTAATTAAATTCATTAAATATAATCATACACATACAACAGGACTCCAATCCCAATTTTATCATGTCAACATGAAATTATCTTCAACTATTGTTCCCAAGTCCCAGTCCATAGTTGGGGTTCTTTACCTATCTGGCCTGTCAGCTAAAATAGAAAATAAGAAGGCCTGAGTTCTAGGCGAACTTAATAAGTAGGCATGTAATAACAAAATATAATCAATAATCCAGATGCATTATATTCAATTTCTACAAAAGACTTAATTTATGCTCAATGTTGTTGTATCTCAAATATTATCACTTCATCATCACAATTATCAAATTCTATAATTTACACATGCTACTCAATTGGATGTTCTTCATCCCTTTCAATAACCAATCATATATAAGAATAATGATCATACTACGAACATCGATAATCCAAACCTAGGAATACTCACTAGCCCAACAAACCAAATACATCAATCTTAAACACATAATAGATGTTCACAATCCGCAACCAAAACAATCATGCCTAGATATAATTAAATGGGAATCCCCAATCATACAATATAGCTAATCAAAGGAGGGGCACCTACTTACTTTATAACTTGCCAAGTTCCATAACTCTTTGAGCTCCTTAGCCTTCCATTCTTTCTCTAATGAGCCTGTACATGTAATATACATCACAATTCACAAATATAACTGATTTAATACATATCTCTTGATTAAGGCCTTAATAAATATCTCTTCATTAAAGCATTTCATCTAACATATTATATACACTATGTAATTCAAAGTATTTCAATGATGGATTACTAGGGAATTTCATTTCCAACTATACATACTCATCATACCACATAATTAACACTTATTTAATCTTAAGAATAGTTCAATTAGGCCTCCATTATGCCTTTAATGTAATCAATACATGGATCTCATAGCCTATACACAAAAAACATCTTTAACCCTGAATCATATCATAATCAAAAATTCAATTACACCGGTCCAAATTATTGCTTTAATCAAGCATTGAGTTATTTGAGCTAGCACAAATGTAAATCACAATTACCCTTATATGCTTAATTACTCTTCCTTTTTCTTTAATGATTTTGAGCATAATCATTTAGTTTTGTTATATTATTTTTCTTTTAGTTATATGTCTTTTAGAAATTCTTATTTTTAAGTTTTTTGTTATTATTTATTTTTTGAATGTTTATTTTTCTTCTTGATTATCTTGAAGGTTTTACTTTATATTTTTCAGAGTTTTATTAGTTCTAGTGTGAATTATATACATTATATATATAAATATATATATATATATACATGAGTGAAATGGATATGCACAGAAGGAACTATGAAAATTTATTTCTATCAATGTACAATTATCTAAGTAATCAAAATTCTAAATATGGTTTTTAAATAATGTGAAAATGAATAAATAAATGAATATGCAAAAATAAGTAAATATAATTTCATAATTCAATTTTAATCTATATACAATTGAAGGGAATTCAGACAAAATTCTAACTATTAATTCTAGTTTTTAAATATACAAATAAAATATTAATATATAAAAAGTAAAACTTGATTTCTACAATTAAGAATATACACATGTCTAATTGGATATAAACAATTCAACTCGAGATATGATTAAAAGAATGAGTTAAATTTATTTCTACAAAGATATATTAACTTAGGAGTAATGAATGAATTTGTTTCTACAAACGTTAAGTAAACAAAAGTATATAAGTGAAAGACTAAACTTGAATTTAAAAGAATGAACTAAAAGAAATAAGTAAAATTTTGAAGAAAAGAATGTAAATTTGTTTCTACAGATATAAGAATAATTGAATGTTAAAAGTAAAGATATATAAATAGATAGAATTAATTAATTAATTAAAGGACTAAGCATGAATACTTATTAATGAAAAAATAGGCTGAAGGAAATATGCAAGTAATATTTCAAAATTCAAATAATAAAATATTCAGTAAGAGTATTTGAATTTGAGTGTTATACTTGCACTTACCTTTCCTTTTTATTTTGAAGAAACTTGGTATTTCATCGCATCTTCATTTAGTTTCTTTAGACCAAGTCTCTTTTCTCTTTCTTCTTCTTTAGGAGGATATCTTCTTCTTTCATAGATTTCCTACACTTAAGTTAATTTAAATAATAACGTAAGTGGTGTGTGAGTGCCAAGTGTTTTTGATCTTTATTAATTTGTCTCTGACTTGTCTAAGATTTTTCATATCAATTCACAAGCCAAGACACTCTTACAAATGATGGAACAGAGAGCATATAGTGAGTTTTTAATATTTTTAGCTCTACTTTTGTAACATCCCTCCTCCCTGGAGCATTACTAGTGGTAAATTCAGAGAAAATTCCAGCAGAGTCTCCTCTGATTTACCACCGTTATCCTGTATATAACATGCTAAACCACAATAATTATATAATAAATACCTTCAAATATGCAAATATAATATGACCACCTCCTGGCCCTACCATTTTTTATACAAATTATATAACTATCACCTCCAAAACACGCATCAGCACAACACCCACAGACCAAGATCGGGGTATACTGTACCCTAGCTATCAAATCATATACACGCACCCCATAAAATGACATGCTGTAAAACTAAGTAATGATACATATCTAATATACATCCAAAATCCATCCAACAATATACATTATTATACATCATGAAAAGGAGTAAAGCCTCTACTGGTGTCATGGCCTAGGCCCGTAGCGAGACCCAACACCCTGTTGGGCTCCATCCTCTAACCTGTTAGCTAAAATTTAAATAAAATGATGAGTCTGGGCAAACTCAGTAAGCAGGTAAGAGGAAAAACATAACTATAAATAATGTAATAAACAACAACAAATAGAGTAATAAACAAAGATGTAAACAGGCAAAACAAGTCATGCCATATGCAGTATGTCATAGTCAGTCAATGGCCAAGTTCATTAAGATTTTAAGGTTAACATCTCATTAATTATTTCATACATATACTCATACTGATATCGTATATATAGTTAATCAGTCAATATCGGCTCGAATACCAATACGTCATACTATCCTTTTGTATCTGCCAATCCATGATTACTTCTTATACCCATATACTGCCCCACCATCATCTACACACTCCTCCCTGAGAGGCACACAAACCATAACACTACCCTTTCACTCTTCAATGTGTCAGGTCTATCCTGATACTCCCGGCTAGAAGCCTGCTAGGCCCACACAGTCATATTGCTGTATCCAGAGGCACCTAGCTCTTATCACCTCACAAGAGTACCAGTTCTCCATAAACATGCCTACACAAGCTACTCAGGCCAATCATAACAATTAGGCCATTCAGGCCAATAACAACGTCCAGTCGTGCCGGCTGCCCACACAACCGCCGACTAGCCAACTAGGCCACTCCTTGTCATATGGCGGACACAAGTTGGCCCCACAGCCTTCATAAAATACATAATTGAGCCACACTGGGCTCTAAGCCAATCAGGCGCCAAAACTAAATTTTATCGGCACTCCTGGGAGCATAGAATATATATACATAATTTCTAAAATAAAATTCTTATTTACTATCTTATAAATATTGAATTGACCTAAAAATAATTTTGTAGATTCCCAATAATATGAAAAATGTTTGATCCAAATTTCAGGTCAAAATAATGTAAATTGATCATTTTAAAATTAAAATATGAACATATAAAGAAAAATGTTAGACTAAATTATACATCTTTTTTTTCCCTCAAAATTTTTACTTAAATTCCTCATAATATAATAGAATTTTGGTAAAAATTTTAGTTTAAATTAATTCAAAATAAGAAGATTAAAAATAAAGCAAAATTTCAAAAGGGTGGGATGCTATCAGCATCTCATTTTCAGAGTATTTAATATTCATATTTTTTTGAGGAGTTAAACAATTGACTTTGTTCATAAAATTTGATATGATAATATTCAGTTATATCTATTGTAACTTCATATTTTTATTTTGGTAAAATAATATCATTAAATTGGTTTTTTATCAACCTCAAAAGGGGTACTTAGTAAGGTATTCTGTCAGTGCACTGTTCATCCAAATTCCATTAATTATAATATAATTTAATTCATGCTAATACAATACATTAATTATGGTTGTATGAGGAAGATAATGCATGTTTAAAATCAAGTAAATCATATATAAAAATTTTAGATTACAAGTGCCCAAATTGTAATTATTCAAAGAAATCAAATCGAACTTAAAATAACTTAAAACTACTACCTGCTTACCTTAATTAATTGAACAATTTGTACAACCCTCACACTCCAATTTCCTGCCTCTAATAAAGCCTTAATTCTCTATTAAAATTTTCATTAAACCCCCTTGAATTAAGGTTTGAAATTCCTTGAAGATAAATTAACTTTTGCATAATATTCTTTCATGAACATCATCACCATTTAAAGTAGATTAACCACTTATCTTAATCTTCAAATTCCTCTGGTGGGTTCTACTAATCAGCAATACTTCACCAGGTTTGGATGACTACCACTTCTTAATCTCAAGAAAAAATATATCCTATGGCCCACTAATTACTTGAATCAAAATTTGCTATGGATCACTTGAAGTAAAATTATCTAAAATGGAAGATTGGGATGATAGGGAGAAGGGTTTATGTTGGCTAGGATGGGCTAGAAGATGGAAACGATGAAAATGGGATGGGCATTGCAAAAATATAACTTCTATATTGTTTTTTTTGTAGTCTATGCTCCACCCACTTCTATGCACATTCACTCTCTTGAATTTTCGAAATGTCATCAAATTATCATTCTTTTTTAATATATCATATACCCAATAAATTTTTCATCTATTATTTTCATAATTTTATCATTTATTTTTTAATTAAATATGATTAAATTAATTTTTTTTAAAAAAATTATCGGTAACTCAGTTTTTTGGCTTTCCACATGTAATTTTTAATATTTCTTCTCTTATTAATTATTAATTAACATATATCCTCATCATCCTTACATTAATATAGATATTTCATCTATTTATATTATTTTTTGATAATAAAATTTCTCAAAAATTTAATTTTACAATATGTTGCACTGTAAAAATTACTAAAACTTTACAATAGTGAAAATTTGTATTTTCAAAATTTTCAGGGCCTTACAACTTTTGTTTCATCCTTACTTATGTTAATACAGATAATTTTTCATAGATCAAAATCATTTGGCCATAAGAAATGTTTCCAATCTCCTTTTCCATTATATTTAGTTTAATCTATCAAAAATTTGAAAGATGGGAGATGGACTACTCTTTGAAGAATATAGAGGATGACATAGTTGGCTAAGCCAAAACAAATCACTAGAATTATTTATCTAGCCTGCTCTAATACCACTTGTAAGTCCCATAAGATGGCTTAACCTAAGAGGAGGGGTGAATTGGGTAAATAAAAAATCATTACTTAATACATGTTGGATCATTTCCTTCTTTTCGTGCTTGTATGTGGTGTGGTATAATGTAGATAATATAAACAATAAAATCATGAGGAATAAAATAGATTGACGAATACTCGCACATAGATGAGAAAATTTTTGTAGTGTTTCAGGACTCCGTCCCCTACATCCACTCTTCCAAGGGTATACACTTATTGTGCCTTGGCTTCCACTATATCCCATATAATGAAAATACAACAGTGCTCCTAGCACTCTTCTGGTTTTCACAAGCTCACCAGGAAACTCACTGATTTCAAAGATCACCAACAAACTTTTTAATTTTCCAGAGATTACCAACAACTCATACAATATAGTTTTCGTGAGTTCACCACAAACTCACTAATTTCAAAGATCAACAACAAACTTGTTGATTTTCTAGAGCTCACCAACAATTCTCTGGTTTAGAGTTTACTATAAAACTTACGCACTTTTATATAGCATTTCTCTCAAGCATAGGAGAAGATTTGATCTCTCTTTTAGCTCTACGTAATACAAGAGGATCTTCCTATAATGTAAGGACAAAGGATCTTCCTATAATGTAAGGACAATGACCATTAAGAATATGAAGGTTTAAACTCAAGGATAGATAATTGAAGGTTTAAGCTCTTAGTCATTGATGGAAGAATTTGCATAAGGTTAAGTGCATCTGAAAAGTATTCATTTACCACCTTTGAATAGTTTCACCTTTTCTCCTTAAATAACTTCTTCAGGCTTTCGACCATTAGAGGAGATAGGTTTCATTAAATGCAAAAACGTGAGCAACATTGAATAAATAAGACCATTTTAAATTTTTTAAAAGCGTTTGCAATTGAATGAAAAGAATTAAATAATGCAAGCAATCACAACCAATGGACACGATATATAGTAATTTGAGATAACTTTTCTATTATACTCTTTCAAGCACACACCCTTGTGTCTTAGGTGTCACTATCTCTAATAGGAATACAAATTAATACTCCTGCACTCTTCTAGATTCTAGCTCTTGGGGTCATAATCACTTAATGCCAATGCACTCATATAGATTCCGGCTCTAGAGGGCATAATACAATATAACAAGTTGATTATACGTCACACTCCAATAATCACCTTTGTTCTTCTTGATATTAGTTTCCAACACAAACTCAAAGAAATAAATAAATACAAATGTGAAAGAATGAAGTTACACTTTTGGTTATGTATATTTGAAAGCGTAGGGGAAGCTTTAGTACTCCTCCAAAGCTTACTTTAATGCAGAAGAATCTTCTTTTTTTGTTATAGGTGAAAGCCTTGAATGAAAATATATTAAGATTGAATTCCTTGGCTTGAGTGACAAAGGGATTTGAGAGTCAAAGCTTAATGAATGCTCGTAACAACCTTATAAACATTTTTCATAACTCCTTTTATAGATTTCTTCAAAATCCAACCTTTGGGGGTTGTTAGCGCTCCTTAAATCATGGGAATGTTAGAAATTTTTTATTATTGGAATCATTAGGTGCTTAGTCGGCGGCTGCGGTATCGACTACCTGCCTTCCATATAGGTTACAGTCGTTATTCCAAAAAATCTTCCAAGCCAAGTTGTTGGCTATTGGCAAGCAAACTGCAGGTGGCTATAGTATTTGACTATGCTCCTCAAGTGGTATGGTAGGTAGCTTGGATTTTCCAAGCACTTCTGGTTGTATGCTAGTAAGCGAAATGCAAATGTGCCTTCCCTTCGGCTACAGGGTCATAGGCAGTATCAGTCGGTAGTGTTCAAAGATTTTGTGTCTTGCTGGAATACTGCAACCAAATACTGTAGGTAGCTGCCATTCGGTTACAATCATAGGCAAATGCACCTAGTGACTATGAAGCAGTTGCCTCAAAATTTTATTAGCCTTACGATTTTTTATGTCATTTTTTACTATGATTTTTTTAATCATCAAAATATTGATTTTCTTAATTGATTTTGCAAGTTGGAGCATTACACACCCATCTTAATGTTTTTCATCACCTAATAATGTAATAGAATTTTCCTTTAAAGGAATGGATTTCTTCAAATCAACCTTTGAATGATTTGAATGTTCATTCAATAAAGAAAATCATTATGAGAAATATAAAGTCTTTATCTCATCCTTTGAATCATCCTTTGACAAAGGCTCTTGACGATTTCAAGCATCCTTTAAGTTAGATAAATTCTTCATTCAATGGAGCTAGTTTTCCTTAAAAGCTCCTTTGAAGGAAGGTTCACTTGTGGATCCATATGATGTATAAGTCTCTGTTGACTTGAGGATTCCTCTTTTATATGCATATCTTGAATAAACTTATTAGTAGACAAATGGAGGGGTTGGGATATGCTTTTGTCATCATTAAAATATATGACACAGATAGGTGGGATCTTTAAAATCTCTCCTTGATGACAAACCATATAATAAAAGACATTGTCTCTCCCTCAAATAATGCATATAATAAGTCATACTTCAAATGCAACGAAGTCATAATGATAAAATATTCAGACTAATCAAACATCTAGCATGCTCCATTCAACTTTATACATTACAATCATTCAACAAATGGTTCATCAAAAATTCGTATATATTGTATATTACGTAGAATACTTGAGGATGAAAAAATAATATCTTTATCATTTAATTCTCCCCCTTTTTATTAGTAATAAAAAAGAAACACATCAAGGCTTTGGAAGTAGGACAAATGTAGCATCAAATAGATTTGGAGGAAGTGAGTGGAAGGGGAAGGTCAGAAAGCTTCTTGTTAAAGGTGTCTCTGAGTACCTTGAGAAAGATAAGAACTTTATTAAGGTCAAACTTGAGATCCCTATTGATGTGTTTTGTGATGGAGGTAGAAATGGAAGAGGCAGCAGTAGTAAAGACATACCAACTGTCTTTGATGAAAATGAGATATTTGGTAGCATTTTCATAAAGTTAATCAAAATGGACTAGAAGATCTTAAAGGACAATATCATGTTGTAGACCAATTTGGAGGATGTGATCTTGAGACGACAATTCATTCAAGAAAGACAACAAACTTTGGTGACATGGAAGGATGATGGGTCTATGTGGCCATTTACAGTGAAGACAACAGTTTTGAATGTAGGACATTCAGTACCAAAATTATGCTCAATGAAATTTATCTTGGCTTAGAGGTCATCTAATTAGGATATAACTTCATCATGAAAAGACATCCAAGCTTTAGATAGTTGGGAATTGACAAGAGCAACAATTTCTTAAGTAAACGTAGATGGATGAGATGACATGGAGGAGCAAGAGGAGCTTGATTGAGTGTAGTTTGAATAGATTTAAGGACATTGGAATGAAGAGGTTGTTGTTGCTCAAAAACTCTCTAGATAATGATTAGTGATTATGCAATCACATGATCAGAAGTGAAATGGAGGAGGAATGATCTAGATAGGTGGATGGGAATTGGGTGGAATAGGTTAATGGGGAGTGAAAAAGTTGAGGAGAGTGGAAGTGATTCTTTTTCTTCTCCTATTGCTACTTGTTAAGAGGTGTAAGGTTGTGCTACTGCCATATGGTAAGCATCTTGAATACCTTGAGCATGACATCTGATGGGGCAGGTGAATGGAGGTAGATGATGGGTAGAAAGCCTACTCTTGGCAATGTTGGAATACATTCACCATTGATCTTGTTAAATCTCATTCTCATAAGTAGTATTATTAGAATTGGACTAATGATTGAACTGGTTAGGTGTTTAGTTCACAATCTAACTGGTTTGACTCACCAATTCAATCAGTTGAATCTAAACCATAGATATTAATATAAATATATAAATATTTTGTTATAATACTATACTACTTTAATTCATATTTTTTTATTAATATTAAAATTAAAAATCTACTATTTGACAAAAAAGTAGGCTAAATTAGGGGTGTAAGTCGAGGTAGGTTCAACCCAAACCTAGCTACCCGAACTTAGATTTCAAGTAGGGTTGGGAAGGCATTTTTCAACTCAAACCATAACTAGTACCTACTTGGGGTTATGGTTGGGAAGGGGGTTTGGCAACCCGCCCGAACCTAAACTAGCACCCCTTCATTAAAAATAAATAAAAATAAAAAATATGCCTTAGTAATAGTAGTCTATATCTGCATAAATACAACATCTTTTGCTGCTTGAGATAAAGGCAAGAAAATTCTTATATGTAATCAAAGGATATCAAAAACTGCATGTACCAAAAATACTCAAAACTATACCTTAAGGTCAGTTAAAAGTAGGCCCTAGTATACATATGCATGGTCATTCAGATCTATATTGTTTGTTTCTTGAGTAACATTGTCTAGAACGACCTATATGTATAAATAAGATTTGTAGAAAATTCTTTAATTGATGAAAATAAATTCAAATGAACAATATAATCACAATATTCTAAAATAAATCAAGATTCTATGAAACTAAGATCATGACCAAACCATTAGTCATAAGATGCCCCTACTTTTCAATACTGTTGTTTTTCTTTTTTTTTTAAAAGAATTTTGACTTTGTTCAATAAAGGAATGAACAGTTTGGATGACTAGTAGTCATTTGATAAAGGATGATACTATTACTAAAAGCAAAGAAAAAAATAATGAAGAAGCATTCGAGATATAGACCAAAAGCACTTTTACTTAAAAAGAAAGGTCCTTTAACCCAAATCCGAACTTAAAGTCAACTCGCACATGTAGGATTAGGGTTAGGGTTGGAAAAAAAGTTATAAAAGTGAGGGTTAGGGTTAGAGTTGAGAAAAGATAGTAAAAGTGAGGGTTAGGGTTGGGCAAGTTCAAACCCGCACTGAATCTGCTCGACTTATACTCCTAGGCTAAATCGGACCAATCAACTAACTCATTCATCATTGAATCAGTTCGACTGGCCTATCAAGTCTAGTTTTGATAATATTGCTCATAAGTATAGTTGCATTAGTTGTATTAGTTTTGTCATGGGATACTTCTACATAAGCATCTTATCGAGGTAAATTCATATCCAAGTGTGATGCTTATCCAGGTAAATTCATATCCAAGTGTTTGAAAATGACTTTGCACCTATTTGCAAATAGGTTCCTCATTTGTACATTTCTGAATGCCTTTTATTTTATCTTTATTTATTTTATTTCGAATTATTTTAAGTCATTCGCTTTTAACTATTTTGTAAGTTTTACCATTTATATTTTTTTGGTTATTAGGCAATTAATTTTTTTAAAATCTGATTTTATCTTTCATTGCTTTACTGACCTTTTTTTTTTTCGTTCGTACGTCACCCTTCTGGGAGCAAGAAACAGGCCCTTACAGGTGCACGGCCTCGTTTGAAAGAGGCCTTGTCATGGGCGGCTGGAGCATCGGCGCCCTAATTGGTTAGCATCCTATAAAAACTACGGGAAAGCACGGCCCGCCTGCTTCTTCACTCGTTCGCTGCTGCAGCTTCAGCTGTAGACACAGCAGTAGCAACCGAAACAGAAAGAGAAGAATAAGAAAGCGAGAGAGGTTGAAGTAGAGAAGATGAGGAAGAAAGTGGACGAGCGTATAAGAACTCTGATAGAGAACGGCGTCAAAACAAGGCATCGTTCCATGTTCGTCATCGTTGGAGACAAATCTCGGGATCAAGTCTCTCTCTCTCTCTCTCTCAACTTAATCCTTTTTCTTTTTCTTATTTCATTCATACTTTAATTACTTTTTCGTTTATTTTTGAGCTTTTCTTTTGAATTTTCCTATTTTGTGTGCATTGCAGATTGTAAATCTTCACTACATGCTTGGAAAGGCGTATGAAAAATCTCGGCCAACCGTTCTCTGGTGCTACAAAGAGAAGCTCGAGATTAGCAGGTTCTTATTCTTTTCTCTGATTTCTGTGAAGAACGTAGAGAAAAAATTAAAGTTGTGTTTTTGTGCAAATTTCTGTTCTTTGTATTTCAGCTTGAAAGGAGTATTGTTGTGATTCAGAGATTGCTGAGTAGTTATAGTGCAATTTTGTTTTCTTGTCCTTGCTTGGGTTTGCTTTAGCATTCCTGTTCCAAATATTCCCGGTGTTTGTACTTAGGCCTCATTTCGCATAGGTTGCCCGCCGGAGCATTTAAAGAGTAAGGATTGAAGAAAGGAGTTTTTCGGAGGAAGTTGTTCGTTAGAATGCACAATAGAAGTTCTTGTCATTAGAAAAAAATATAATGACTACTTGAAAAGCCCGTTTGTAGCTTGGAAAGCTTGATTTTGAGCTTCCTAGGGGCTAGGAGGCTACAGCTTTCAAGAAAATGGGCATTTACCAAACACTGCCTGGAATCTAAACTGGCTCCTTGCTCCTAAAAATTGGCATTAACAAACACTGCCCAAAGTATAAATTGGCTTCTTTCTGCTTAAATTAACTTTCTGACAACAAAAGGCTGTGCCAATGGGTCTTTGATGCTGTCTTCTTTATTATGAGCTTAGTCTTTCTTGCTCCCCAGCTGTTTGGATCTATAATTTAGGAAAGATGGGAAAACAAGAATAAAACCATACAAATTAAATGGTTAGTAATTCACAGGAACTGTACATTGTTATGCATTTTATTTTCTTTCAAAACATAGCTTCTGTAGAGGAAGAATCTACTCATGCTGACTGCTATGGGCTCCTTTTTTTTCAGTCACAAGAAAAAACGTGCAAAGCAGATTAAGAAGTTGCTTCGATCTGGGCTTCTGGATCCTGAGAAGGTGGATAGTTTCCAACTTTTTGTTGAAACTGGGGGGTTGACATATTGCCTATATAAAGATTCAGAAAGGATACTTGGGAATACCTTTGGCATGTGCATTCTACAGGTTCATGGTGTTTCTTAGCGGCTGAAATTGTAAAATTAAGTTAATCTTGACCTGGAATGTATTATGATGTTTTATTTGTAATAAATTTTTAGGACTTTGAGGCTTTGACTCCAAATCTCCTTGCAAGAACTATTGAGACAGTTGAAGGTGGAGGTCTGATTGTCCTGCTACTTCGCTCTCTCTCATCTCTGACCAGTCTCTACACTATGGTTATGGTATGGATTTATACCACGTGTGTTACTATGCTAATTATGTACTAGTCTCTTATAAGTGTTTACAATTTAGGTAGGTTTTCTGGCTGTTTTTTTTTTAAATTTCTTCAAGATGCAGTTTTGGTGGAGGGAGAGACTTACTGTGCTAACTATTTGCTATTTGGTTGTAAGTGTTGACAGTTTTTTAGGTGAAAAGTTTTTTGCCTGGTTTCATTTCTTAATATAGGTGTGAGTGCTCCTTCCAAGCATGTTTTTATTTTTGGAGATTCTGCACACATGATCTTTAAGATTCAGTCTAAGTGGTTTGTCTATCCTGCCTAATCAATAGTAACTCAAGAAGGATGCAACGGAGTCCATTCCGATCATTAATCTTGGCATTATCTATTTAGCCAAAGATCATTCAAATCAAAGACTTATTTGGGTTGCAAAATTAAAATAATTTGAGAGCGAACATTAACCCATTAAAATTGTTTGATTGCTAGAGGTACCCATGTATTTCTAATTAAACACTCGAATATTCTAAAATGTTTATTTCAGTAAAATAATGATTGTATAGGATTTTATAACATTTCAATACTCGAGTAAATGGATTCAAGTGAATTTTAAATTTTACACACATTTTTATATATTTTAAAAAGTTGTATCTCGTTCAAGACTTTAATTAAATTACTTTCTAGTATCTTAGTTAAATAGATAATGGTAATTACAATGGTTGAATTGGATTTCATATAATATCTAAGGTGGACCCAAACAGAGTAAAACCACAAATTTGTTCTCAATATATATATATATATATGTATGTATTAGATATAAATACACAAATTTGGTTGCATGGAGTCTAGTTATTTTGGGCCCACCTAAAAGGTTGGATGAGATCCAATCCATCCATTACATTTAACACTATCACTCTAGAATACTTGAAATCATTTAAATTAAGGATTTCTATTGTTGATACCATTTGAAAAAACTTTTAATGGCTACATATTTACTACTAAATAATTTTATTTCTTTTGGCATATATAAGTTTTCAATCAGCATAATTTTGGGTATTATAAATAAATGTGTATTTTATATTATGAATGATTTATATCTAATAAAAATATCAATTTTCTATGAAAATGTGCTCCATGCAGAGGAGAGAGAGAGAGAGAGAGAGAGAGAGAGAGAGAGAGAGAGAGAGAGAGAGAGAGAGAGAGAGAGAGAGAGAGAGGTTGCTGCCGTTGTATGAAGACGCCGCTGTCTCGATTGCATGATTTGCCTTGGGTGAGCCAAAGAAGGGAAGAAGATGAGATACTGTAATTTTCGTTAATGAGGGCTATGGTTTTGTGGAGATGGTGAGAGTTGTGGAGACAGTGAAAACCTAGGAGCTTAGGGTAGTGGATACACAAAAATGGAGGGAGGGTGAAAAAGAAATCAAATTTGGGGAGAGCTAAGTTTCATATGGGGTAAGGTGTAAAATTGAGATGAGATGGAAACTAGGTTCATATGTGGGTAGGGGTGGCTGGTCATGGGGAGAGATGGTGGTTGGTGATAGCTAGCTTCCAAGTTGTCCAGTTGATAGTGAGGGTGTGCTATTAGATGAGAAATGAGAAAGGGTAGAGGCTTTTTCTTTCTTTTTTTTTTTTATAAAATTTTTTGAAGTAAGGGGAGGAAATTGGGTTCAGGTTAGGTGGGTTGCCGTCACCCTTGACTCGAATTGATCCAATTTGCTAGTCAGGTTGGAAATATTTAAACTGAACCACCCAAAGTTGCCAAATATCCAGCCTAACCTATTTGCAATTTCGGGTTGGGTTGGGTTGGATAGGCTTAGTGTTTGCTTTTTCAATATTATGTTCAATGGTATCTCTGATAATATTTCTTTGATAGGTGACTAATAAATTATCTTATAGGAAATCGATATTTTCATTTATTCTATATTCTATCGATAATATCTATGATATTATCGATGTGAACTCTAATTTATCAATACTATTGGAGATGTTATTTTGTTACAAATTATCACCCATTGCCCTTTGACCATTTCTTTTGTTATTTCTTTTTAAACAATCACGATAACATCCTTAAGTCATCAAAAACTCATGTATTTAATGTACATTATTTATATATGTTTAGATTGATATGTACTTAATTTTCATTCATTGAATTTATACTAAATTTGCTAGTATTATATATAAGGTCCTTTTATGTATCCTCATTGGTCATTAAATGTTGACATTTAAAGTTATTTTTTTGGCTCAAACATGTATATGTATTTATTGTAATTTATCATGCAGCTTTATTAAAATTTTAAAAATTTTAAATTATTTATTGTTCACATAAAGTTCCTCGATAAAAATGATATTAGCTCCGATAAAAGCAATAATATCTTTTTTTGGGACCACCAATGTATATCCTCAATTACTGATAGAGAGAGCATGGGATAGGTTTGGTTTGAACTTGACCTGAGTAATAACCCTATACTAATGTGCATCTTACTTTGTCTAACACATAGAACAAGGCATCCTTTTTTTAATTTAAATTTTATTAATTTTAATGAATTAATACATTTCTTATGGATTTGTTTTTGTGGGTTCCAGGATGTTCATGAGAGATTTCGAACAGAGTCTCATTCTGAGGCAGCAACACGCTTCAATGAACGCTTTCTGCTGTCTCTTGCATCATGCAAAGCATGTGTGGTCATGGATGATGAACTTAATATTCTACCGTTATCATCTCATATAAGGGCCATTGTACCCGTGTCAGTTGGAAAGGTATGAGATATTATTTTTCTTTTGTTTTCATATTATCTTCATTGATTATCAAGAGACCTGGAAGAACATCTCTTTATTTTTGCTGTCCATTTAGTTGATTTTCATGGTGATGGAGAGAGAACTATTGTTAATGTTTTGATCATTTGAGAAATTGGAATCTATGACTTTGTCTGCTGCTCATGGTTGATGTTGACTTTCTTATTTATTTGGTGCTCTCATGCCTCTGTTTCTGGAAGGATTCTGAAGGGCTTTCAGAAACGGAATGGGATTTGAAGAATCTGAAGGACCAATTGCATGATGATTTTCCTGTTGGTCCTTTGATAGGAAAGTGTTGTACATTGGATCAGGTATATATAATGTTATTTTTTGTAAAATATTTAAAAATTCTAATTCTACTGCTCCTGGTTAGTTCCACTTCCTAATTGACTAGATATAGTTGAATTTGAGCTAAAAGCTCGGCCAGTGATTCCCTGCTTGTTGTGGTGAACAGGGAAAAGCTGTCATTACATTCCTTGATGCAATTTTGGATAAAATGCTTAGGAGCACTGTTGCTTTGATTGCTGGTCGTGGACGTGGGAAATCGGCAGCTCTTGGTTTGGCAATTGCAGGAGCTATCGCTGCAGGGTTGCATACTTGGACTGATCACTTGTTTATTAAATCGCTGCACTTATCTAGTCTTTTTGTTAGTTTCTCCAATCTTATGCCTTTATTTCAGGTATTCGAATATCTTTGTAACTGCTCCTAGTCCAGAAAACCTGAAGACCTTATTTGAATTTATTTGCAAAGGGTTCAATGCACTGGAGTACCAGGTTGGTGTTTTTCTCCTTTTTGGGTTTGATTTTTGTGGAGGATCATTCTGTGTTTCTGTTGATAGATTACTCATGAGTGTGTGTTAACTACATTGGTTATGTTCGAAAACTAAGTTGTAATTTTCATTTGGATTACACATGATCATTTTGGCATCAAAACTTTATACCTGAAGTTCAAATTCACATAGGAAAATGTTACAGGGGTAGTTAGTGTAATTTAAAAGTGGTAGACATTGTTACAAACATGTTTCTGGTCACCATGGACTTACCGACAAGCGTATTCTAAGTCTGGGCCATGTTTTATAGTTTTGTCACTTTTCACTACTCCATTATAGAAAGCACAAGAGGAAGCTCGCTTTGGAGTTAGCCTCAATGATGCTATCATTGGTAACAATGGAATTTTGACATTGTTGGAAAACTTCCAGGTCTATGGTATCTATAACAATTCTAGGATTCTCAAGACATCATAGTTATCAGGCCTTTGCTAGCCTGAGTGAAAACCTTTCTTGATGATATCTAGGTCTTGCTTTAACCAGGCAATTACTTGTTAGAGAAGAATAATTATAATCTAATACTTCTCTTGAGCTGTGTTTGCTTTATTCAGAGGGGTTATCGTTACTATTTGATAAGAAATAAAGTAAGAATTTGTTCTGGGAGGGAGAAAATTTATAGGAAATGGTAATTTTTGATTTTATTAATAAATTGGAGATAATATTGATAATATATTCAATATTATTTATAAATTGGAGAAGTTATTGATAATATCTCCAAAATTATTGATAAAATGGAGATATTGTGGATCATTTGTTTGATATTATCGAGAAAACTTGAAATGGATGAAATTATTAGTTCTTTGTACAATACTTTGTTTGCTTCCTGTCAAAATGATATTATTAGTGATATTATTGTCGATAGTATCAAAATTGCAAGCATTGCTCTTGACTACATTGTAAATCCTCCCATGGAATCACAAATAGATTCAACATTTCATGAGGCATAATATTTTCAAAGGATGTCAAGTGCAGTGAAAGAGTGTTACTTGATATTAAAGGATGTCATAAAATTTATACTTGATATTTTGTTTACTTGACATGCTTTACTTGACATGCTAAGTGTTACTTAAACTTCAATCTTGGTATAACTCACCTAATGTGCTTTCATAAAATTTATACTTGATATTTTATTTACTAGTGCTCGCAATTTCGCTAAGGGGCAAATTTCGTTAAGCCCAAAAGGAGAAAATTTGCTAATTTCAGAGAAATTATCGATAATTTCGCTAAAATTTTTTGCTAAAATATAAAAAATTAAAAAATGGGTAAATTTGAAGAATTTTTTCATAAATCTTCTTGATAAATCATGATAAATTTAATTGCATATTTTGATTAAAAAATACTTTAAATGTTAACGTATAAGTAAAGAAGACATATCAATGATACATACACCGATAAAGCAGAATTCTTATGTAAAATGCTACTAGAGGAAAGATTTAGCTCAAACAAGTTAAACATATGCATATAATGTGAAATATAAAAATATAATATTCTAAAATCATGCTATCACCATACCTCACCATTAAAAAGAAATTTGTGCGCCCTCCTCAGTGTCATCATTGCCATGGATTTGCTCTTGTGGTTCCTCCCAATAACCATAGAAGCTACCTTGATATAGGTTGAGTGGTTCAAAGATAGAAGATGAAGATGCTTCGATTCCACTATTCGGATGACATGATATTTGGCCATAAGATTGTTGAGAATAATTTTTAAAATCTCTGCCATAATGGCCATATGGTATACATGCATAATCGAACCCCTGCTCATTGTTAAGCACACTAATAGATGTCTCAGTCATACTATCTACTAGGTCATCTTCTTTTGTAAAGGCCACTTTTTTTTTTGCTTTTATATTTTCTCATATAGGATCTTATATGCGGTTGTGCACCGTGATCGTCATCTTGCATAGCATATTGAGAGTCAGCTTCTCCTGTGAATGGGCTAAGAGGCCTTTGGTTACTTAAAGTGCCACTCATATAACCACCACCACCACCACCACCACCATCATCATTACTACTTTTTGTTCTTGAAAAAAACTCTGTGCTTGATAGTAATCTTAATTGAGATGGATTTGAAGGATCTTGTGATTAAGAAGTGCCTCCAAATATTGTCAATGGGTCAAAAACTTCTATCTGGGTTCTATCATCCTCCACTGTTCTTTGAACATTAACTCCTTGTTCATGAACATTAACTCTAATCTTCCACTCTTTACTTCAAATGTTATTATTATTATTATTATTTTTTTGTGAAAAATGATGAAAGGAGGTTTCGAGAACGAGTTTTGGGAAGGTCGGGGTGGATTTTGAACATTTTTAGATGGCTATATTCGGCACTAGGGCTTTTTAGATAGCATTTCCAATTTCTAGGGGAAATTTGGTTAGAAAATCTTACCGCACAAAAATTTTTCAAAGAGAAATTCTGTTTATCTCAAGATTTTCCCCAAAATTTCAAAAATTTTTCCTAGTCCCTTGTTTTTCTAATTTTCCTTGACAAGAACACACCATTAGGATGCTAAAACAAAATTTTCGGCGAGATTTTGCCTCAAAATTTTGATTGCAAGCACTTTTATTTACTTTCTCAATTCTAATGTCATATTGTTATTAAATCTTGAGTATATATGCATTTTGAAATAGTTTCAAGTGTTACTTCAATCTTGGTATACCTCACTTAATTTGCTTTCATAAAATTTATACTTGATATTTTGTTTAGTTTCTCAATTCTAATGTCATATTTTTATTAAATCTTGAATATATGTGCATTTTGAAATAGTTCGAATATCTAAAACAAAGCTTCTTTTGAGATTTTCCCAAAATGTGTTGTTGAAACCTATATTTAAATTATCTACTATAGTTGAAAGTTACTTTTACTTCCTCTATTTAACTAAAATCATCAAGAGGAAAGCTATTCTATTAATTTTAATTCCTAATTTATCTTACCCTAATACTCAATGAATTTTTGAAGGTCACCTTAAGTCATTGAAAAACCCTATTTCGTAGGGGTGCAACTTGGATCATTTGGGTTTGGGTTGAGGTTAACCCTAACCCTAACCCAAAGTCTAAATTTTCAACCTTGATCCTAACCAACTCTATTTTTTAAAACATCAATCCTGACTCAAATTCAATAGGTTAGGTTCGAGTTGAGGTTGAAATGGGTTTAAGTTGCCGTACATAGGCAGAAAATACTGAATGTTACACAAAAAATCTTTAACATTCACTAGAAGCTTCAATATAAATTATTTACACTTTTTAAGTTCTAGTGAATAAAAAATCAAATATCTAGTTATGGAAGTTGACAACATGATATACTTGAACAATTGCAAGCTAACAGTAAGATTGATGTCAAAGTACTTGTAGGCAACAATAATTACAATTTACGATAGATCAAGATTGGTGTGGTTGGCTAGTTGAGGGCTTGTTGATCAATGCTCACTTCAATCACGAAGATGGAGAAATAGGGAAAAGCCTCAGAAACAGAAAGATGGATAATCACAAATGACATAACTCTCAAAACCAGCTAGGGAAAGAGGGGAAGTGGAAACCATGCATGGGGATTTTGAAAGGCGAAATGCTTGAGATGGGGATAGAAGAAACAGGGGATTTTTGAAAGCCCTGATACATATCTACTTGGCTTGGCTGTGTAGGTTCAATGATTAATTCTAATGACTTGGTTGTGCTATCGCAAATTTTTATGGAAGATGACTCGAATGATAACAGCCCTTTGCAGCTTTATTCAACTTTGGAAAAGGGATTTTTAAAAAGTGTCAGAAAGAGGGCAATAGATGGGGATGGGGGAGATGGAACTAGTGAAAAAGAGGAAAATAAGGAATTTCGAGAACAGGCTTAGTTGCTTGTGCTGGAGGAGATGAGAATCGATGGAGATTAGATGAATATGAAATAAGGATAGGTCCATTGTTTAAATGAGGATGACGCGAGAAGTAAGAATCTATGCAGGTAGAGTTTTACTCTTTTAAGGAATTTAGATTTTTGTATTAGATATATAATTCAGGTGGGTTTTGGGTTGGGTTGGGTTGTTGTCAACCCAACACCGACCCAAATTAGAATTCTGGTCAGGGTGAACTCAAATTCCAACCCAAGTTTCAAATTTGTCTAACCCGAATTCTTAAACTTGTTAGGTTGGGTCGAGCAGGTTCAGGTCGAGCAGGTTCAGGTCAAGCAGACCGAAGTTGCACCCTTACTTTTTTGATTTGTTTAAACTACAATAAAGTCACAGGTTGATTATAAGGGGATGAAATGTTGCTTGAAGTGGGAAAAATGGGATTTTTCTCCAAGTAATCGTAGTTTATAGCAAAAAGATACGTTGATCGATACAAGGCTGATCTACCTTAGCTGATACAACCAATGCTACAACCCACTTCTTTTCGTTCTGGCTGGTACACTCCCGCATTGTGTATCAGGTCACGTTGAAACCAATACCATATGGCTGTATTGTGGCCATGCTTAAACTGTCATGGAGTCACACCAAGGCTGATAGTGTTACACCACTGTCATCAAGAGGTTATGTAGAACTCTACACCACTGTCATCAAGAGGTTATGTAGAACTCTCTTCTATTGTTATCTCTTGTCATATGACATCTACAGGGCTTTATAAAAAAAGAAAAGTATGCCCTAAAATTCGTAACTTGCATTAATTTATGATTTATTGTTTAAACTATCCCTAAAATTTAATCTTATAGTACCAAACTATTAAAATATTAAAGAGAAAACAAAACAATTTAAATCTCAATCCTAATAAAATTACAAGATAAATCTTGGATCTGATTAGGCTTGAATGTTATCCTAATAAATCTTGGATCTGATTAAGCTTGTTATTCTCTATTTATATTGACCTGATGGTAGTGTGATGCTGCTTCCATGATTTCTAATCAACCTAATAATCATAATGGAAATGCTTTTGTGATCTCTCTAGCTTCAAAATGTTGCACTCGAGTGTAGTAATGCCCTTGTACTGCTCAAACAAATCAAGGTTGATTTTTGGAGCTCCCTCTATGCATTGATCCACATACAAGTTAGGAGACTCGATGAAGTTGACTTTGCGCAGGGTTCTAGCTGCCTGCATGCCTTTGGCCTAGCTAATGGATGGTGGAGATGAAGAAATGGTAGAAAGAAAGAGTGATAGCTGTATGGCCAACTTCTACCGAAGCCAAAGAAGATAAGACTACAAAGTTAGATTTTGGCTAGCATCTCCCTCTGAACTCGAGGAAACTTTTTTTTTTTTTAATCAAGTAGAGGAGAATGATGTGGACCCATCATAAGGCCATGCATAAGTTCGGGTTTATTTATTTTTAGGAATTTCTTATGTGAGATTTTTTGGATAATTTATTTTTGGGATTTGATGTGTACATAAGTGATCGGCATATAGATTAACTTGATTGATGGTTTAGATTATTGTTTCTATTTATCTACTTAGGATTTTATTTATATGCAATACATTAGGGTAGTGTTAAATTTTCCTATATGTTCTATAAATAGGTTACTTTGTAGGAGGTTTAGAAAAGTCTTATGATTGATGAATTATTGATTGAGAGTTATTGATATGTCTGACTTGATTTCCTTTTTATTCTTTTCCCTCATTTGTTTTAATTAGTTAAGATGTCAAATCATATCAACAGGTGTTAAAAAGGTGGTGGAAAACTTTTCCATCATCTTTTTCTCATCACCAAAGACCCCCTTAGTCTCCTAAAGGCATGTTATATTAAATTTTTTTTTCATTGTATCTACCAATTTTGTACTCCAACCTGAAAGAGTTCCTACATTTGAAGAAGCAAAATAAATCTTATATCTTTGGATTAACTTCTTTGCCTGCACACATCTACAGTTACACAGGAACCCTTGCTTACTTTTCATTGCAACTGGGCACTGTTATGGCACATTGCTCATTTCTTATTGCATCCAAGCTCTGATTCAGCGCATTGCTTTTAGGGAATGCCTAAGCGTTTGAAACTTGGAATATCACTTCAGAATCCATGGTATGAGATGGGAAAACAATTTTTATGATGTTGGCTGCTAGCCTGATGTGCCAACCTTCCTGTTTTATCCAGGCTTGGAACTAATGATAAGAGCAATAATTTAGTACAAAAACCTAAATAAGTAGCAATGTTTGACTTTTTCTGGTTTCTTTTCTTCAGATAGCAGTAACTCTGACATGGGTGCTAGACTCATAAAGGCATTTGAATTGAAGGGATTGTAGAACCTACAAATGTGTTTGCATCAACAGTGCAAGAACTTTTATCTATTAAAAAAGTGGATTAATTTTGAAGCTTATTTATGTTTTTAATTGCAATTGTTTACAAGCATATATTAGATAAATTAGGAGTTTTATGTATTATGCGGTTCTTTCAAGATTCGATTGTCTTGTTCTTTTAGCCCAATTTCTTATTCTTCTCGTGAAATTCTGAATATTGGCTTACCATTTAGTTTTCTTCTCCCTCTGAAAAATTTCTTCTTGATTAATTTGCTTTTAGGAGCATTTACATTATGACGTTGTGAAGAGTGCCAATCCTGATTTCAAAAAAGCTACTGTTCGGATCAACATATACAAGCAACATCGACAAACAATTCAGGTGAGTGGAGATGTCTCAGATTTCTTTAACTTCGTATTTCCTTTCTTTGTAAGGTTAAATTTATCTGGATGGGAAGAAGGACTAGGCAAGGGTTCAGGTGCAACCAACGAAGAGAAAATAGGGTGCCTTGACATGATGTTGTTGATTATAGGCTTGGAATTCCTTGGTGTAAGAATCACATGCAAGTTAGGCTCTAAAGTATGTTGCAAGAACCTGCAAGATATGCATCTGTATCTTGTTTGAACCTTACAGAATCATTGACTCTTGCTGATGTATAGTTTAAAGATGAAATTTCCAAATTTAAATTATAAGGTGTAACCTTGGATGCCTTGGATACCAATAAAAGGGGGAATCCAGTGCAAGAGGCTCCTGATGATGCAGGATCTGTGGAAGGTGAGTTTTATGTTGCCAATGCTGGCTTTACAGAAGAAATAAACATTACGAGTGCACATCATGTTAATGGAGAAGGTCATATGCTGGCATAAACAGATTCCAGAAGAGACTATAACATGACTGTCTACATTTAAGGCAACCTTAAATGCCTGTTGTGTATATTCCACAGCTCATTGCCAATGTTGGCAATGCACTTTGAGGATTACCATCAATGCAAATCATCAAACATGTGACACCCACCCTCAGTGCAAGCTCTCAACCATTTGTATGTTGTCTGCTTCATGACAGATTATTGCTTTACTTTGAGCCCTTTCATTGTAAACCTGCTTATGGTAAGCGGAAGCCAACTTTCTTTTGCTTTGGAAATCTTGAGTTTTTTTCGCTTATCAAAAGCAAAAATGCATGCCTGCATGAGCAATTGTTATACTCAAACATGATCTACTGCTCTTTGCTTACCTTAAGTATGGAAGCAGTTCCCAAAGCATCGCCAAAAAAGGTTTTTTTTAGAACATTGGAATATATAAAACAGTGAAAACATTGCAATTGTTGGAAATTGAAAATGGTACTCAGATGGTTGTGACATTCAATTCCTTGAAATATAAGCAAATAAGTGATCAACAAAAAAATAAATAAATAAAAAGATCCTTGACATAACAACATGAAAGACTGAATAATAGGAGCATTGTATACATAATTGCTCAGCCACTTGGTTTGCTTCTTTGTAAGCATGATGGATCTCAGCTCTTGAGGAAATAAAAGTCTTTTGCACCTTAATACATCAATACCATTTTCTGAACTTATCTTGATATTCTAATCAACTTGGCAATCAGAATCTCGCCAATGATGGCCATATTGTGTGTTCTGCAACTCTTTCCTGTTATTGACACAAGGGGCGTAACAAACTGTGGGATGATGACTTAACTGTTAACCTTTTCTACAGTACATACAGCCACATGAACATGAGAAGCTTTCCCAAGTTGAGCTTCTGGTTATAGATGAAGCTGCAGCTATTCCATTGCCAGTAGTAAAGTCCCTACTAGGCCCTTACCTGGTCTTTCTATCATCTACAGTGAATGGGTATGATTTGGTTCTGTATTTTCTTTGGTCATATTCACTAGTTTACCATGGTAGTGGGATCATGTAATCTTATATGCTTTTTTCTATCCTGTTTGTGAAAAGCTATGAAGGCACTGGCCGTTCCCTGTCTCTAAAGCTGCTGGAGCAATTGGAACAGCAGAGTTGGGAGTCAACAAAGAGTGCAGGCATATCTGACTTGGGTATGTAATCTTTACTTGATTATAATTAACTTTTATGAACTAGTTATGCATATCTTACCCTTCTCAGACCTAGCATTGGCAGGAACCTTGTGCACTTGGCGTCTTAACATGCCTTTTTATATTACACTTCCATTTTGCATTCTACTTGAAATTACTGTTAAGCTTCATTTTCAGTATGTGATGCAAGGAGTTGAGATTAATTTCAGGCTGATTAATCTGCTACAAAGGTGCAAATTAGCAGTTAGAATTCACTAGTTTGAATCCCGCTTCATGTCCAATTTCTCAGACACCTCCCTGAAAAGAAAATAAAACTCTATTGATTGCTCTTCGATCTCCATAGGAAAAGGAATATGGTGGGCTTTCCCTTCTTGTTCCTTCCTGCATGGAGCCACTGTTGCAGTATTGCATGGCAGAGTCCTTGTTCAATGCTTTGTTGTATCCAGAATTCGACTGGATTGAACTTGTGGGCCACACTGGTGGTTCCTTTCGGACTTGTATGTGGGGGCTAGCGGTTTGGTTGGACAGGCACGACAAGTATCCTGATCAAGGGCAACAATACATTCCTGTCCTTTTGTCTAGTTACATGAATCTTTTCATACTGGTCCATAGTCTGTTCTGAATTTTTTTCAGTGCTTACTCTCGTACGTAGTCCACACTTGCTAGTGGCCTTGTACTCTATGCTTCCTAAACACTTAACCACTTGCGCACCTAAATGTGATGGCTCCTACCTTTATGCTTGTCCAACTGCAATTTCTGTTTTTTTTTTTTTTTTTTTCCAAAATTTTATCTGCATCCATTGGTATTATCCTATGGTTTCCATGAGCTTTGTCAACTTGAGTGGAGTCACAAAAGTCCTAGTGTTTGGACATGCTATTTAAATTCTGAATGTTGATACCTTTTCGTATTCTATTTCTTACGATTTCTGAGAATTTATTGGTCCGTTTAAAATGGAAGTTGATTTGCAAAAGCATTTATCTCAGAGGCAAAATTGCATGCTGATGTGGTCCTACATAGGACTTGCCTCATCAAAGTAATAATCACACACTTGAAAAAGCAACTGAAATTGTGTGATAGAGGGGCAGGCTCCGGTCACTTCTGTGTGTCAGATGTAATTCCTTTTCCTAGGAATCTTTATTTGGTCAGTCATTTGATGCAATGATATCTTTATATAGGTAGGTTCTTCAAGAAGGTGGAGTTGCATGAGGCAATCAGATATGCTCCTGGCGATCCAATTGAATCATGGCTTTATGGTTTACTTTGCTTGGATGCTACTAGTTCTATTCCTAAGCTTAGCAGGTTAGTGTTGATGTGCTGTGCATGGCATGACTTACTGTAAATAGAAACACTGGTCCCATGGCCCATCATGGGGCTGATGCAGTCTGTTTTAGAAAATAACCCATAACTGGAACAATGATCCCATAATGAGCGTGAAGGTCATTAATTATTGTTTTTCTTAGAAATTAAGAACTTGGTTTTGAGGGCAATAACTCCTATTTCACTAACAAATCACACATTCTGCTGCTAGGTTACCTGATACTAGTGATTGCGACCTCTACTATGTTAACCGTGATACACTTTTCTCATATCATAAAGACAGTGAGACATTTTTGCAGGTAATGGGAAAACACACTAGTAGACTTCTGAAATTGAGATCCTTTTTATTGCTGATGTTTTTGTATTCTTCTCTGTATTACAGAGGCTGATGGCACTTTATGTTGCTTCGCACTACAAAAATTCTCCAAATGACTTACAACTAATGGCTGATGCTCCTGCGCACCACTTGTTTGTGTTACTTGGTACGTCTATGACTCTATATCATGTTGGACTGGATTTATGCATATTTTATCTTTAAGATAGGAACCTGTATTAATTAGGTTCCTTTCAGGTCCGGTTGATGAGTCACAAAACCACCTTCCTGATATTTTATGTGTCATTCAGGTTAGCGTTTATCTTTGCTGTTTATTCTGTATACATTATATGTGTACTTTTAGAGCTCAAGATTCTGTATGTTTCATGTCATTTATTATATACTTCAGTTATATTAGTGATTCTTCATCATAAATTCATTCTGAATAATATTTGATCCTGTTGTTGCACCCTTTGAGTAAAATTAATGCAACATATTATTGTACCTTGACTTAAGGTGGTAACATTGGTGGATGCTACTATGGTGCAACTTATATTCGTTTCACCTGCTCTGTCCAATATAAACCTCCTCTACAGAAATAGAGCAACTATTCTCAGTCAATTTAACTCAAAATGGGTCATTGTTGAGGAGGGATATTTTGTTTACTTGTCTCCAGCTTTTAAGGGTCACTCCAAATTGGAGATGGTAGTTGTTTTATAATTTCTTTTTATTTCTCAATCCATAAATCAATTTTGACTCTTTTCAGCTACTTGTCGAATATGGTATGAGTCATCTGATCGTTGACAACAGGATTCATTCCTATGTAAGACATAGCATCACATAGCTTCTTTGATTTGAACTCAAGAAAGGGGCTTGCCGCCCAAACCGCATTTTCAATAATTGAATAATAATTTTACTCAAGAAAGGGGCCTACCACCCAAACTTCATTTTCAACAATTGAATAGTAATTGTTGCATTTTTATTTTTATTATTCTAATTATAGGCTTGGAAATTTTGTTGAATGTAAATTCTTGTATGTGGAACCGTGTTTTTAGAGACTACCAAAGAGCTTTTGGCTTGAAACTTAAAGACTAAAACCTCTGATTGATTTAGTGAGTTTTTTGAGATAGGTAAATTATAGAAGTTGCAAAGATTAGAGATTACTTTCAAAGTAGTTTTAGAAGTTTGGATAAGGATCCCTAGGTTTCATTGAATTTAATGTAGGAAATGGGGGATTTTAAAGCTTTACAGGAGAAGTTTCTTGTCATTACACTGAGCATAATAAAAGGGTTGTTTCACCCTTATTTCTTAGCTTTGTGAGAAACATTTCTTCTCACTATTGTTAAATAAATACAACATAATAAAGGGTTGTCGCACTGTAATTCGTATTGCTTTTTCTTTTTCTTTTTATTCGTTGGGAGAAATCAAGACACCCCTTTTCATCTTTTTCCCCACACCTTTTAATTAATTTGACATTTATCAATGGAGATTGTCATATGCCATACCCAATTCGTACCTATGCTATGCGCAACCATAAATTATGGCTTGTTTATTTGATTTGGGACTTTTAAAACATTGTTTTTGGTTTATATTACTATTTTAGTATTTAGTTTGAGAATTTGTTTGTTATTTAATTCGTAGGGCTTTACTTTTGAGTCTATAAATAGGGTAGCCTGTATTAGGATTGCTCAACACTTTATGATTGAAATTATTATTAATTTTGTTTGTTCTAATTTTCTCCCTAAATTCTTCCTCCTTCTTCTCTTCTTATTCCTTTAGAGATTCTTCCTCTTTCTTTTTCTTTCTCCCTACTTGTTATACATTAACTTGTCATCAGAGCAAACCTGGTGAATCTTTTCATCTGTTGTTGTTAATCTAATTAGCAAACTTTGCTGATTAACACAATTCAGTGGTGTATGTGTGAAGAGTGATTCTGCAGGCACAGCCTATACTTGAGTGGACTTCTCCAAGGCTTAAAGCCATTTTACATTGGCAACAAAAATGATGATTGCAAGCTGTGTACAGGATTGTCAACTTCCGCAACTTCTCATGCTATTTGATTGCTAGAACCTCCATCTTCTGCAACAGATCTTAGAAAGCAAAATCCAACAAAGCTATTGTTGGAAACTAGTGATGAAGTCACATCTTCCAAATCTAGTGCCTTCTGTATTGATTTTTGGTAACTTTGAAGGCTCCCACTTCGAGTCCGATGACTCATAGTGTCGCTAGACCCCTTGGAAGCTATCTTCTTTGTTTTTGGCGATCCACAGAGTTGGAATAGGGTTCGATAGCTTTAGACCCACCTCTGCAAAGCTGCAGTTGTTTTTCTTATCTCTAATAAGCCAAAATAGCGACTCCATGGCATCCTATTTTATCTTCGGCCACTATCAATCCATTTACAATCCACCTTTGGTGTCAGAAATATAAATTTCGACCACCACAAGCATTGGAAAATTGTTGTCCGACGATTCCAGTCAGGCCAGACAATGTCGACGAGCTCTCTGGTGGGTCTCATACCCACCCTAACTCCACTTTCATTGCTACGCAAGGAAGAACACCAAGATTTTGAGATTTTTTTTTTTTTTTTGAAAAATTTCCAACAACTCCTCTTACTTTTGTTGTTTGAACTTTGAACCTAAATTTGTATTTAGAAATTACCAAAAGGTCCCCATAGATTCTAAAATTACAAAGCAGCCTTGTCTTCCTAGAAAATTGCAGAACAGCCCCTTTGTCTCTAAACTTTCAGAAAAGCCCCTATTTTTATTGGAAATTACAGAAAGTCTGCTTTTTTTAAAAATTTCTACCACTTGCAGAAAGTCCCCATAGATTCTAGAAATTGCAGTTTGATACCCAGGTACTTAAGAAATGTTTGTAGGGCTTCTTAAATGGTACATTTCTACCACTTGAACTTGAGTTAATCTTTTATCTGTTGGAAAAGTTAGGAAACCTTCTCTTATTCATTGTTTTTCTTATTTTGGTGACTTAATCAAGATCTTTAAGTTAATACTTTGGTGTGAACTTTTATTTTTTAGTGGAATATATCATTGTGCTTTTGAATTGCATTACTTCATTCTGAGCCATTTGTGTTTCACACATCATGATTACTAACACACAACTTGCAAATATAGTTGAAAAGTTGTTCCAAACCTGTGATTTCCTAAATGAAAAATATTAGTTCCTAACTCAAGAATGTAAGAACCTAACCCAAAATCATGCCAACTTCTCTGATTCCTTGTCCCATATGAAATGTAGACTCAAAAAAACAATTTCAAATATAGTTAGAAGTTCAAACTAAGTTCATATTAGTTGTTTTAAGTAAGGATTTGTCTGGAAACAGATTTTTTATTTTTTATTTTAATATTAATTATAATTATTTATTATAATTAGTTTTTTAAAATTGTGAAAAATAAAATTGTTTTCTAAAAATTGCAAATATGTTTCTTGATTGGTTTTGAATATTTAGAGTCCTTTTTAGACATTGTCGGATGCATACATTGTAATGATTTGCATGATCAAGAGTGCTCAAGTCTTAAAGATGTTAATATTATGTGGATGAGAAAGAAAAGAATTAATTTATTTTGACTTGATATGTTTCAGGTTGAAATTTGGAGATGTCAACAGATAAGTGACATGGAGAGTAGAGGCAAAACTAAGCCTAATGATTTTACATGGGAACGTGGGAAATCGATTGCAGACAACTCATTTGGAGTTAAATATAACTACTGGAAGCAAGTTATGAAGTCGGCAGGGATCACAAGATTGAAGGAACACTTATCTTGGAGTAGTCTAAATGTTAGAAATTGTCCTAAGGTGCTTAAGGAGGTTAGAGCACTTATGGAAGAGGCTATTCTGTTGGGTACTACTACTAGAAGAATTCGAAAGTAGGAGAAGGAAATTGTAGTGGAATTGGGTGGTTTGAGTTATGATGTTGATGAGGATGAGGGTGATGGAGATGAGAGGTAGCAAATGAGGTGGGCTATGGAGGCTAATAGGGCAATGGGCTAGAGAAGAGTCAATTAGCTTGGAGAGGGGGAGACTTATTTTCCATGGTTCTACAAGGGAGTAGAGAATATAATGTTGCTAGTGGTGGTGATGATGATGGTGGTGGTGGTTCATCATACCCATAGAGTCAAAGGCCATTTAGCCTATTTGATGTAGCATAAGTAGGAAGA
>JAYJMB010004722.1:0-52814 GCA_036873735.1 Pouteria campechiana | reverse complement strand
ATGATGGTGGTGGTGGTTCATCATACCCATAGAGTCAAAGGCCATTTAGCCTATTTGATGTAGCATAAGTAGGAAGAAACATTTCAAAGGGATAAGAATGGAAGAAAGGGGAGAAGTAAGGAAGAATTAAGGGAGAATTAGGGCAAACAAAGAAGTAATAAATTTCAATTATCAAGTGTTGTTAAACCCTAATATAAGCTATCCTATTTATAGACTAAAGGCAAAACCCTAAAAAATGCTTAAAATACGCGTAGTAATTAAAATACCAAAAATACTCTCAAAATCCCTAATCAAATAAATAAACCCTAATTGCTATGATTGCGCCTAGATTAAGTACGAATTAGGTGCACATTACGATCCCCATAAATTCTCCCCCGCTTAGAAGAACACTCTACTGGAAAGTTAGCATGATGATACTAATCAAGCGAATCCGGGTCCAACTCTTGAAGTTCCTCTTTTTCTTTGGATATCCATGTAGCATCAGTGTTAGGCTTGTTTCTCCACTTAACAAGATACTTATGTAGTCTGCCTAAAGAAGAAGTAATGAGCTCATCCTGAATGATACTATCAACCTGATCTGTGGGTGTAAACTGTATTCAAGGTAGAACTGGAACAAAATCAAAAGCTGAAGAAACCCCTTGGTTTAGTATTCCTGCAGGTAAAAGAGGAGGCTCGAAAGTGCTTCTATAAGGAAACAAATCCTCCACATTGAAAGTTGAACTAATTTCTAAATCTGGAGGCAAATCACGAACATATGTATTTAATCTTAATTTTCGTAAAATACTAAAAAGATCATTGGCTCGTGCATGTAACTTTTTAAAAGCATTTTTAAGAAATCTCTCAGGTCCCATATGAACCATAACATAATCACCTTCATTAAACTCGTAATGCTTTCGGTGTATATTAGTAGCAAGCTTATAAGTTTTATTACTTCGTGCAATTTTCCTTCTTATAGTGACGTGAATATCATGAATATGCTGATACATTTGTAAATGTATTAGCAGAAGTAGAGACGCGAATATCAGGTGGCGAGGGTACAGAATCAATAGGAGCATGAAGAGCAAAACCTTAGACAATCTCAAATGGGGACTTTCCTTTGGATCTATTAAATGAATTATTATAGGCAAACTCTGCAATGGACATAATTGAATCCTAAGTATCTAAATGCTCACCTACTAAACGTCTAAGTAAATTTCTCAAACTTTGGTTAACATCCTTAGTTTGACTATCATTTTGTGAGTGAAAAGCAGAAGAAAATTTCAATTTAGTTCCAAAAAGTTTTCATAAAGTTTTTGCAATATAACTCACAAAACGAATGTCCCTATCAGATACAATAATAAATGATAATTCATGTAGTCTGACAATCTTCTTGAAAAATAATTTTGCCACATTCTTATATTCATTCAAAATATTTGCATCTTTAAATGATTGAATAACAGATTCATTTACATAGACACTAGACTCAGACTTTCCTACTAACATCAACATTAAACCAGACTCTACTCTCCCTTTTAAATTCTTTTTTAGCCAGAATATGCAAAGATCTTTTCTCTAGGGTTCAATGTGAGAAAGTCTCTTTTGAGATCTTTCTCTTACTGATGGTTTGACTAGTCTCAAAAGAATAGATTTCCCATTGTGTTTGAAAAAGTATGTCTTTGATTTTCTCTAGCGTATGACATTCATATCAAATAACCAAAGATGACCAAGTAAAATATGAGCTACTACCATCAGAAGAACTTCACGCCATATTTGGTACTCATAATCTACAATTTTAATTGGAATCAAACATTTTTCATGGACGGGTAGTATAGTTTTATCTACCCTCGCCACTTTGTATGGTTAAGAATGAGGCTTAGATTTCAATTTCATCCTGGCTATACCAGCCTTTGAAACAATATTCATGGAATTACCCCCATCGATAACAACTTTGCATACAACGTTACCATATGTAAAAAATGCATGAAAATGTTGGTACGCTTCCAATCATTCCTAGAATCAGGAGTGGACAGAATACATCCCATGACACCTACATGCTCAACATCATACTGACTTTCATCTAGAACCTCAGATTCATCTAATGAATTAACAACACAATCTATTTCCTTCTCATCATAATCTTCATTTATTTCAATTTCTATTGTAAGATTATAAGAGTACGATTAGGATAATGTGATGCAGTGTGACCCATACTATGACATTTAAAATATTCAACCTCTGATCATCTAGGACGTTGGTGGTACAACCTTACGGGACTCTGATTATGCCCATTGGGAAAAGCTAGACCTACATTAGGTTCTGAAAAATCTGCCACTAACTCATCAACAGGACGTTTGCATAGATGTTTGAGTATGGATTGAGTTTGAGCTTCTAACTATATTTGAAACTGAGACAAGGACTTAGTGAAGTTGACTTGTTTTAGAGATAGGTTCTCACATTTTTGAGCTAGAGAATCATATTTTTCATTGAGAAAGTCATAGGTTTGGGACAATTTTTTAACTTGCAAGTTTTGCATTGATAACCATGATGGATGTAACACAAATGGCTCAAAATGAATGGATGATGCAATTCAAAAGCATAAAGATGTATGCCACTATAATATAAAATTTGCATTAAAGTAACTAACTTAAAGATGCTAAATAAATCACCAGAGCAAGCAGAATAAAAGAAGGGATCTTAACTTAACTAATAGATAAAATTAATTTAAGTTCAAGTGAAAGAAATGTACCTTTTAAGAAGTTCTAATAACTTTTCTCAAATACCTGTGTACCAAACTGTAATTTCTAAAAGAAAGAGCTTGTTGAAATTTTTGAAAAATAGGTTTTTCTACAATTTCCAGCATGGGCAGGGGCTTTTCTGAAATTTCTGAGTTAGATGGGCTATTCTGGAATTTCAGAAAATAGAGACTGTCTTGCAAAAATTCAGAAGGAAGGAGTTGAAATGAAATTTTAGCAAGGGAGTTAGTTTCAAACAGCAAAATCTGGGGGGTCTGTTTGAAAAAATCCAAAAAACCCCAAAACCCTCTCTTGCAGTCATCTTCTTCCTTCTGCGTACAAACGAACCAGCAATGGGTTTCAATACCCATGGCAGATCTTCGACTGCGACTTTTGCTGATGCCGAAGGAATGGTCAGACGCTTCTGATGACACAAGAGGTGGCCAATGACGCTAGAGGAGTTTTCCGATGACGGTGGAGTCGTCGAAATTAAAGATGACAGCCATAGGCCAATAGTGATTAGAAGTCGACGGAATCAAGACAAGGTGTGTTTGGTAGCACCGGATGTGAAGAAGAGACTCGCCAGAGTTTTCGGAGCTGTCGTGCGACTTGGGCAGCATCACACGTTAATGGAATCTAACACTGTAGCTAGCCAAAAATGAAGATGTCTTCTGATGAGCTTGGTTAATGCTGCTTGTTCTAGGAAGCAAAGTGGAACCTTCGAAATTGCCGAAAATCGACATAGAAAGTGCCAGATTTGGAAGTCGTGGTCTCTACACTGATTTCCAACAGTAGTAGTTTTGGATTCTGTTGTCGAAGACGAGCTGCGAAGTTGGAGTTCCGTACGCAATCCCAAACAGTTGTGGAATTGCATAATTAGCGACAATAGATGAAAAAGTTTCACCCAGGGTTCGCTCTGATACCAAATTGATGCAGCACAAGTAGGAAAAAGAGAGAAGAAAGAGGAAGAAATCTCTCAAGGGTAAGGGAAAGAAGGATTTAGGAAAAATTAGGGTAAGCAAAGAAACAATCAATTTCAATTATCAACTGTTGTTAAACTCTAATACAAGCTAACCCTATTTATAGACTGAAGGCAAAAATCTAAAATATGCGTAAAATACGGATAGAAAATAAAATACCAAAAATACCCCTAAAATTCTTAATCAAATAAACAAACCCTAATTGCTATGATTGCGCGTAGAATAAGTACGAATTGGGTGCACATTACAATCTTCATCATCATTTACTTTCGAGGAGGGGTATACACATGCCACACAAGATGAGGATCATGGTGCATGCCTTCCAATCAGGCGATATGAGAAAAGGTTTGGAATTACGAAGGGCAAGGAGCCAGTTAAAGATAACATGGTTTATCATATTTATATCCATATGAAGGGCCAAATAATTTTGGATTGTATTAGAGCCATAAATGGTATCACAGCCATCTATCGTATCAACCTTCTTTGCAGTTATCTCAGCTTAACTTGGCCTTAGATTACATCCAACCATATAGGTATACATTATCAGATTATCCAGACAGTGGAGTAGATTTAGCGTCTTCTTATACCGTCTTTAGATTTCCTTGTCTATATGAACGTGAGTCTACACGTCAACAAGATGATGATAAACTTGAGGAACCTGCACGACACTCCACTTGGTATAAGGTAAGAGTTGGTATTTAGTTTTAATTTTCTAAACACTTATCATGTATTGTTTTTTTTGTTGTGACTTTGTATGGGAGATTTAATGTTTAATATAGTGCTTTTTCTTGCTAAGATTTACTCTCTTTCTGTTAGCTTATATATATTTCTCATGTGCACATTCATTATTCATGCAATGGTGGCTTGGCTTTTTTAATCCAATTTTTTACCCAAATTGTTTGTTTGTATTTGTCATAATTTTTTACAAAGTTTCACTGAAAATCTTTAAAAATTTTCCTATTTTTCTATGTTTTTCTATTTTTCTGATAAAGTTTTTAGAAAAAATGATAATATCCCTGGTAAAAACTATAATATCTTTTTCCGTTCACCGATAGATAGATAATTATCAATAATACGAGCACTGGGGTAGAGAGACGTAGAAGAGGGTAGTGGCGTATAAATCAACACATGGGCTGAAATGAAAAATAAATTGAGATTGAAATATATGCCCCGTTTTTATAGAGACCTACTAATGGACTAATAGATGAGTTTAAGACAAGGAACCTGAAGTACTACCGAGTACCGAGTAATATCAAAAATTTGATAATCTGTTCCTGAAATGTCAAATTAATGAGGAATGTGGGTAGTTCGTGCTAAATTCATCAGTAGTCTTAAATTTGAACTGAAAAGAGAACTGGTCTTACATACCCCATACACCCTCGAGGAGGCACTTTATAAGGCATTGGAATTTGAAAAATACCAAAAGTCTCCACTCATTAGACGCCTTACTTCCCAAGCCAGAGAGACACAGGCAATTAAATACACATCCAAGTCAATGCGTAACCAAAGGGTTAGTCAATGGAGTAACTGAAGTAACAACTTTGTTCAAATATTCTCTAGAAGTGCTAGTCCAATTCACATTTTAAAGCATTAAAAGTTGAATATTTTAGATGTCATGGCAAAGGTTACATTGCATCACGTTGTCTTAATTTTACTCTTACAATAAAAGTTGAGATAATTGTGGATTATAATGAGAGAGAGAGAGAGATTTTGTTGTTGATCCATTAAATTAACTTGAGGATCTTGATCTAAAGTATGATGAGGATCAACATGATGTTGAGAATGCAGGTATCATGAGATTTTGTCTACTCCTGATTCTAGGAATGATTGGAAATGTGTCAATATTTTTCATGCATTTTTCAAATATGGTAATGCTGTGTACAAAATTGTTATTGATGGGGGTAGTTCCACGAATGTTGTTTCAAAGGCTAGTGTAGCCAAGATGAAATTGAAATCAGAGCCCCATCCTAAACCTTACAAAGTGGTATGAGTGGATAAAACTATATTACCTATCAATGAGAGATGCCTGGTTCTAATTAAAATTGTAGATTATGAAGATCAAATATGGTGTGATATTTTTCTTAATGATGTGACTCATATTTTACTTGGTCATCCTTGCTTATTTAATATGAATGTCATACCCTATGAAAAATCAAGCACTCACTTTTTCAGACACAATAGAAAATTTATTCTTTTAAGACCAACCAAACTATTAGTAAAAGAAAGATCTCAAAAGAAAATTTCTCCCAATGAACCTTCGGAGAAAAGGCCTTTGCACATTTTGGCTAAAAAAGAACTTGAAAAGGAAGGTAAGGAGTCTAGTTTAGTTTTGATGTTGATAGCAAAGTTTGAGTCTAGTGTTCATTTAGAGGAATCAATTGTTTAGTCATCTGAAGTTACAAATCTTTTAAGTAAATTTAGGAGTGTGGTCACTGAAGAGTTATTAAATGAGCTAGCACTTATTAGGATATATAGCATGCCATTGATTTAGTTTTGAGATTACAATTGCCAAATTTTCCACATTATCAAATGAATCCCAAGGAACAAGTTGAACTTGGACTGCAAGCGGATAAATTGATCAACAAAGGTTTCATTCGTGAAAGCGTAAGTCCATATGCCGTACCTACTTTGTTAACTTCAAAGAAAGATGGGTTTTGAAGAATGTGTGTAGACCACCGAACAATAAATAAGATAATGGTCAAGTACAGATTTGTAATACCAATATTGGATGACATGTTAGATCAAATGGTTGGTTCATAATAGTTTTCCAAAATTGATCTTCGAATTAGATGCTATCAAGAACTTGCAATGAATGGAAGACTGCTTTTAAGACTCAAGACGGATTGTACGAATGATTAGTAATGCCCTTTAAATTGTCAAATGCACCTAGTACTTTAATGAGGGCTTTGACTCATATTCTACGATTTTTCATTTGAAAATTTTTGGTTGTCTATTTTAATGATGTCATTCAGAGAAAGATCATCTTGGTTATTTGAAACAAGTTCTTACAATACTTCAAGTTGAGAAATTGTATGATAATTTTAAGAAGTATTATTTTATGGAAACCAATGTGATCTTTCCAGGATTTGTTATATCAACTCATAGTTTAGCAATGGATCCTTCTAAGGTGAGTGCTATTTGAGATTGGTCCGAACCTAAATCTCTTCATGATGTTCGTAGCTTTCATGGCTTAACTAGTTCTATAGGCATTTCATTAGAGGGTATAGTTCCATCTTAGCTCCCATAATTGATTACATGAAAGTGAATGATTTTCAATGGCCAAAGTCTACATCTAAAGCATTTTGTGCAGTTAAAAAGAGGATGAGGCATTTGTATTACAATTTTTTGATTTTTTAAAATTTATTTAGGTTGCATGTGATGCATCAAGAATTGGTATTGTAAACGTTTTGAGTCAAGAGGGTCATCTCGTTGCATATTTCAATGAGAAACTTAATGAAGCTAAGCAAAAGTATTCGATATATGATAAAGAGTTTTATGTTGTAGTTCAAGCATTAAGGTATTGGAGGTATTTCTTGTTACCTTAAAAATTTATACTTTGACCATTAAGCTTTGCAATATCTTGTTAAGTGGAGGAACAAGCTTGACATTGATGCTACATAGATATTTGAAGAGGAGCTTTAGACGTTAGATCCAGATTTGCTTGAGCAAAATCATCATGCTAACTCTCCAGTGGAGAGTTCTTCTAAGTTGAAGAGAATTTATAGAGATCTTGATGCGCCGCACCCAATTTGTACCTATTCTAGGGGCAATCGTAGAAATTAAGACTTATTCATTTGATTTGAGATTTTTAAAATATTGTGTTTGGTTTATATTACTATTTTAGATTTAATTTGAGAATTTATTTGTTATGCAATTCATAGGGTTTTGCTTTTGAATCTATAAATAGGGTAGTCTTTATTAGGGTTGGCTAAAACTTAATGATTGAAATTATTATTGATTTTGTTTGCCTTAATTTTTTCCCTTAAATTCTTTCATACTTCTCCTCTTTCTCCCATTAGAGGATCCTTCCGCTTTCTTCTTCTTTCTTACTACTCATCTTGCATCATTTACTTAGCTTAACAACTTTACTTTTCTTTATCATTATCTATATATTCAATCATTGTCTATTTAATCTTTATTTTCTTTATTTCTAGTTTTTACCCCATTTTATCACATCCATTTCTTCTCTTTCCTTTTCCGTATTTCACCTTTTCTGTTGCTTTTTGCCATTATCAAAAAGATAGAAGAAAATGCTCATCACTAATTTCTGTGTTACATGTTAGATGTATGCATGGTAAGTTGATATTTAATTATTTATTGTTCATGAAAGTTTGGAACAAGTTCTTCAATAATTTGGCAAAGATTGGGCAATGCCTTGATCATTTGCTTTTTCGGTGTTGATTTGAAAAGGAGTTCAAATGGGGCAAAAGGAATGCAATCTGGAGAATCATTTTTCTTGCAATTATTTAGGTCATTTGGATGTACAGAAACAAGAAATCTTTTGATTGAAAAGCTGAAAATAAGGAAATGATTCTCCACTAGGTGTTGAGCATTATTTTACAGTGTGCTGTGGGCTTGTCTGTATTTGAAGGGATCCAGTATCAGTGAAAAGGATATCCTTCACACGTGTCTTAGAGTTTTTTTTTTTTTTTTTTTCCATTTTTTGGGGAGTTTTGATTAAATATTTATGTAATGTAACTCAAAATTTGTTGTAATTGCATCCCATTGGTTTATTCAGATGGTAAAGATGCATTTGAGTGTTACTGATCTGATCATCCTGTTAATTTTCCTTGCCTTCGAAAAGGAAAAAGGCTAAAACAGAAGTTCCAGTAGATTCTAGTTTAAAGTTTTGGATTTATGGTAACTTTAATGTGCTATCTGATGTTGACTTTGTCCTTCCTAATTGCCTTTGATTTTCTTCTATATGATGATGAAACATATTTTTCTCTTCTTATTTCTATCAGGAAGTTGCTTTTATTCTTTATTGGTAGTTTTCTTTTATCTTTTGTTTTTTGGATAGTCATGCATTAAATCATTTGTCTGCAGGTCTGCCTAGAAGGGAAGATTTCTCGTGAATCTGCAATGAAAAGTTTAAGTCAAGGTCATCAGCCCTATGGTGATCAAATACCCTGGAAGTTTTGTGAACAGTTTCAGGACACAGTTTTCCCTACTTTGTCTGGTGCTCGAATTGTCCGCATTGCTGTCCACCCCGATGCCATGAGGGTAATCTTGCTGTTTAGTAAATGAATTATGTTTACCAAGAAATATTATATTTCAATTTCATAGATTTTCATTATGATTCATCACAGATGAAATATGGTTCTACTGCAGTGAAGCTTCTGATAAGGTTTGAATCTTTGCCTCACTGTACTGCTGTACCTGTTCATTTCATTGGTCTTGCTAAAATGTAATGACTATCTGATTGGATACTTGAATATCGTAGATTTGTGGTTGCAACTTGGTTGTATGTACCACATACTATTTTACTTAGTTTCTTTCAGACCCTTTTGTTCCAAATATTTGGAAGGATAGATTGAGGAAAAAATTGGTAAAAAGATGGATTTGATTTTTTTATTTTTTGTTGGAGCTTAACTAGATGTTAAAAGCAAACATATTGATATGGTGTGAAAAAATCTGATGCTAAATTGATGTAGAACAAAAGTTGTTGATAGTTGATACCAAATCAACATAGAACAAGAAACTCTGATAGTAAATTAATATAGAACAAGAATGTTCTTGTGGAATGTAAAGGGGGAAAGACTTTAGAAGGAAGAGTTACTCCTCTCAATTGGGGAGGAGAAGAATTGGAGATTATTATAAAAGAAGGGAAGCATTTAAGAATAGGGAATGAACTTGAGAAGGATAAGAGAAAAGAGATACTAGAAGCTCAGTTTTAAATAATCAAACTGAACTAAACTATATCAATTTCAATATATGCTATCTTATTTATAGAATATTAATAAAAAACTAATTTAATTGCATATAAATAAAATCCTAAATACAATAATAAAACAAAAATCTAAATCATCTATCAATTTGATTTGTATTTTCATCACTTGATGCCTACATCAAACCCGTGGAACAAAAAGCTCTAACACCATTTTGGTATAATAGGTGTAGAACATAAAGCTCTGATACTAAATTGATGTAAAACAGAAAAGTTTAATGCCAAATTGATGTAGAACAAGAAAGCTTTGATTCCAAATTGATATAGAATACTAAAGTTCAGCTACTAATTTGATGTTGCATGAGAATGTTTTTGTAAAATAAAAAGGGAAGAAGATTGTGGTAAAAGGAGGTACACCCTTTTAAGAGATATGAAGAGAATAATTTAGAAATTAGCATAGAAGGTCACAAGTTGAGAAGAGAGAATAAGACTAAAAGAATGGAATAACTTGAGATGAAGAACAGAGAAGATATCAGAAACGGAAGTTTCAATAATTAAACTGAACTGAATGGTCTCAACTGTAATGTATGCTATCATACACACACACACACAAAAAAAAAAAAAAAAAATTGATACCAAGAAGAAAATTCTAATTTAACTGCATATGAATAAAATTCTAAATTAATTAATAAAACATTAATTTAAAACATCTATCAAGTTGATCTATATTTTGATCATTTAATGCCTATGCCAAACCCAAATCCCATAATTAAATTCTAATGACTATTCTACTCCTAAATAATTGTTATACCATGTTTTGCATTACATATACATTTAGGAATCAATATTTCATCTAAGGATAAAAACATTAAACAAGTAAATTTTCTTTTTATGGGGTTGTAAACAATTTGGATATTAAATAGACATTTTCATTTTATAGGGATGTAATCAATTTGCTGTTGGGGCGAGTGTTTTCATTGGTCATAAAAATAATCGAGCGTGACATGATTTTTACTGCTCTCTTTATTGTGTCTCCTCCATGGAGGATTTATGAAAGGGAAAACATTTATTCTTTTATGCAAGGTATTATGAAGGGCAATTGACCAATTTCAATGAGGTAGAAGCTGAAAACATTGAGAAACCAACCCCTGTTAAAGTTGCAGAAGCTTCTGAGAAGGTTTGTTTTTTAACCCTATTTGATGAACTAATACTGATACAGACAGATGCACAATAGGGTTTATTTATTCTAGGAATATTTTATTTTAGATTTAAGATATTTAGGTTTTGTTTGGGAAGAAGGAAAACAAGTGGAAAAATTTTCACCCTTTTCACCCACTTTTTCATGACATCTTAATTACCTATCAACCCTACTTTTTTTCTTTTTATTATTACCTACATTTCCAATCATTATCCCCCATTTTTTCACATAAAAAACCTTTATATTTTAACTTTATTTGCTTTATTTCTAATCATTACCTCTTTTCACATCACCTCCTTTTTCCTCTACTTGTCTACGTTGTTTCCACCTCTTTTCTGAATTCTCAAGCAAACACTGAATTGTTAATTCGAGATTTGATGTATTTATTAAGCAATTAACACAGAGATCAACTTGATTGATGATTTAGACTGTTGTTTTTGTTACTTTGTTTAGGTTTTTTATTCATGTGCCCGAAATCCCAACGAGCTGTCCATTTGGATTCCTACAAGATCAACAAGGCCATGTTTTTGTGCTTCTGCTGCTGACAAAAAACATCCCTTTCTATGTCCATGGCTATAACCCATAAAGGAGTGCCCGTTCTTTGTGCATAAACTTTCATGATGTCATCATATATTTGCATTAATTTGTTTATTTTTCCTAGTCATTTCTAACTTTTTCTTTCAATTCCTTTTCTGTCCTATTTCAATTTGGTGCCAGTGCCAAATCTGGTATCATCCAACACATTATACTCAGGTCACTTTTTCTCATGTCATTGCTAATATTTTTTTATTATGACTGGATGTGATCTGGCCAATGTGACAGCACATTTGCAAATTACACAAATTTTAAATGCTATTCCTATTCAAGGTTGCAAGACGCAATCCATCATAATTGCCTCATATGCACGTTGCCATATGCGTAGGAGTTCACCCGCACATTGTTCATATATAGCATCTTTGACTTCTCCAAAATCAACATGTTCTTCATCCGGCTTGGTTCATTCCCCTGAGTTGGGTGTTTCTATGGAAACCCATCTCCTGCCACTGTCTACTTCAGCCCATTACCCGAAATATCAACACTGTATAGGCATTGTTGTGCATAAGGGAAAAATGTAGACTCATGACTGACGCTGACTGCATCTCTTTTAGATATGACAGCTCTAGCTCCACTTGATGCTGATTTGATTGTCTTCCTCCATTCCGACAACTCACAACATTGAAGTCAGCCTCTGCAAGTTCCAGAAACTCTTGTTGAAGGTTTCCATCTCCAGATCCAATGAAACTCAGATCAAATCATGCCATCCAACTCCTTTGTTTTCGACATCTCAAATGATGCCAGATCTTGCTGTTTGACAACCCTATCAACTTCCCATAGGCCGAACATATCGGCATCATCAACTAGTGGACCGAGAACCTACCTCTAGTGCAGTTATGATGGAAGGAGAAGGCAGAAGCCATTAAGGTGTCCTTGGGAGCTTTTTGGATATAGTCCCCTCTGCTATTTCTAGTGAAAAGTAAATCCTCTTTTGAAATTTGCGAAGTCCTGACCTTTAGAAAACTACGTAAAAGCCTATAATTGGAAAAATTTTAGAAGCACCCCCCTTAAGCTACTGGAAATTCAGAAACGCCCAATTTTCAGAAATATCAGAAACTCCCTTGGATTTTCAAAAAATGTAAATTACTAGTTTAATTCGGAGTGTTTCTTTGGGCTGCTAAAAAGGTGCATGCATTACTGAGTTTGAGATTAACTGCACATCATCATAGTAACTTTCAATTTAATTATTTTATTGTGCTTTCTATTTTATATTAACATCCTTTGCATCATATTTCTTTTCTATTCCACTTTATCCTTAAAACATCATAGTTATTAATGCCGAACTTGCTTTTAAAGTAGAAGCTTGATCCAAAAGCCAGGAAGAATGGAAAGAAGCCTTTCAAACCCAAAAAAAGCTCAAATGCAACACTCAATTCAAGCCTTTCAAGGTCAATTACTAACTTTAGTTGCTGAAGCAATCAGACAATTGAATCAAACATTGAAAATTGAAAAGATGATGGGCAAATTTAAAGTTGCCCAGGTTCAAGTACTCGACATTTATGCTTTCTCACAACTATAAAGAGTGTCTAAGAATCAGCATTAGTTTGAATGCCAATAGTGAAATTCCAATGGGGAACTTAGAATATCTGCATTCTAAAGGTGCAAATAAGTCATACTGTAGGTCATGAGTATAATGTTGCTAACCCTCAAACTTAGGTGAGTACATGAAATTTTAAGAGTATGTTTTTTAGGGGTCAATTAGACATGGACTATAATATGATAGGAATCTCGAACATCATAATACAGGTCATCCTCAAGGAAATATTGTGAATGAACATTGGAATATATTTAGGGATGATGAAGTTACAATAAGGGTCCAAGTTGATGTTCCTAACTATGATGATCAACTAGATCCTAGTGCATTTTTGGATTGGTTAGTGAATATGGAGGATTTCTATGAATGGTACAATATTCTTGACCTCCAGTCCTGATGTAGGAAAGAAAGGGAAAATGAAGAAATCTACGAGTTGAAGAGAAACAGTTGACTAAATCAACTAGAATCAAAGAAAGAAAATTTTCTTCTCTAGGAACAAAAATGAGCTAAAGATACTAAGGATGCAAAAGATACCAAGGAATCCTTGGTATCTTTAGCTCATATTTTGTTCCTATAGAAGAAAACTTTTCTTTCTTTGATTCTAGTTGATTTAGTCAACTGTTTATCTCTTCAACTTATAGATTTCTTCATTTTCCCTTTCTTTCCTACATCAGTTCCAAAGGTATATTGTTTTGTATTTTCCTTCCATTATGGAAGAAGCTTATAATAAAGCATCAGAACTTGAGAGATTCTATATGATAAGGTTGGATTTTCTGTCCTTATCATTTCTAAGATCTATTTAGCCTCCATTATGACAACCAGTCATAACCAAGGAAAATAGTCATCTTGCTCAGAAAACCGGCACAAAGAGTATCTCAAGTATTGCCTCTTGCTCATGTCAAAAGGGGTCTGAAATACAACATTTTAGTTTTCATGGTAAGGGTTATGTTGCATTTTACCCTAACCATAAGTACTGAAGATGGCGAACGTTACAGAGTAAAGATTGATTAAGTTGCTGAAACCTTTGTTGAATCCTTTGATCATGACCCAGGTTAACTAATCAGAGTTTGGGAGACTTGTCTATAGGAGAGAACTTATGAATTAAGGGCATTGCATTGCTTGTTATGAATTTTTGCTTCATTATCAGGTTATTAAGTTTACTAGCAAATTTCCAATTGAAAATTTGGAAACTTTATTGTTGATTCTCTTATTCAATGCACCAATAATTTACATGCCATAATGAAACGAAAATTTACTTTTAATGTTGAAAACTGTTGAGTTTGCTTCAAATTGTTTCACGAGGATTAAAAATTTTGGTGGAGAATCTCCCACAATTAATTTCCATCTTCAATTGTTATGTAGTCTCAACTTAAGGGCAAGTTTTCTTTAAGCTAGGGAGAATGATGGAGAACATGATGAGACTGATGCATATATTAGGGTTTATCTATTTCTGGGTATATTTTATTTTAGATTTTGGTTTTTTAATTTTTAATTTGAGATTTCATGTATGCATCAAGTGATTAATGCATATATCAATTTGATAGATGGTTTAGATTGTCATTTTTATAATTTTATTTAGGGTTTTTATTCATATGCAATTCAAATTAAGGTTTTATTTTGTGTAGGTATTCTAGAAATAAGGGTAGCATGTATTAAAGTTTTCAGTTACTGATTAATTGAGAATTAGGTGGTTTTTTATATATATTTTTCCCTTATTTTTATTCTTTCTACTAAATTCATCTATTTTCTCTGATCCTTTCTTCAATTCTTCCCAACTGAGGGGGTCTACATCTTTCTTCCAAAGTCTTCCCCATTTATTTTATCAATGCTTTGCTTGTCCTACATTAGATATTTATAATTGTGGTCTTAAAAATTGATTTAGATCATTATCACTAAAAATGGAGGCCATAATCAGAACACGTGAGAAAGATTAAGCATGTTTTGCCGTATACTTGTATTGCAAAATTTTTAATTAAAAATAGGAAGAAAAATGAGGATCTAATGTTAGCATTTGATTTTTCTTGTCCCATTGTGGTTGCTGAAATCTGTTTTTGCAACTGTCATTTGGAACAAATGTTCTACCTTTGCATCATTCTAGATTCTATGAATCTATCTAGAATCTTGATTTTGAATTTTTTTTAACGTCTTCTGTAAGAGCAGATTATTGACACTCTTTAAATTGTTCTTGTTAAATAACATCTAATTTTCAATCAGTTTATATTTGTATGAACTCTGAAGGCATTTTTTCCTGCAAACTTAATTTTCAATCTTTTTATATTTATCTGAACGCTGAAGGCATTTTCTCCTTGAATTTTTTCCTTCTGGGCAAAATAATTGCAGGTTTCCTTGTTAGAGGAAAATATATCTCCAAGGGCAAACCTTCCTCCACTACTTTTTCATCTTCGAGAGCGACAGCCGGAAAAGCTCCACTACATTGGTGTCTCATTTGGAATGACGCTACATCTTTTCAGATTTTGGAGGAACCTTAAGTTTGCTCCTTTTTACATTGGACAGATTCCAGTAATAATATAACTAGCCTGTTTCACTATGATCACACCATAGAAATTTTGTTATATGCATTTTGAAGTATTCATTGGTGGATGAATTTTGCTTTTTATGCATCAGAATTCTGTGACAGGGGAGCGTAGTTGCATGGTCCTAAAACCATTGAATAATGATGAGATTGAAGTTGATGGCTCAGGTCAATGGGGATTTTTTACCCCATTCTATGAAGGTGCACGATGTTCTCTTTTTCCTTAAGTTTTGATCAGAGTGGTTTCTTCAACTAGTAGAAAATTTTTGTGCTATATTTACAGATTTCAGACGAAGATTTATCCGTCTTCTGGGTTCTAGCTTCCGGGAAATGAATTGTATTCTTGCAATGAGGTTTGTCTTTAAACCTCATCCTTCATGGAATAAGTGCTTCAAATCTGACATGATTCTAATGCTGCCGCTGTTGTAGTATCTTGGATCCAAAGAGAGATTTCATGGGGGATGAACTTTCAGAGTCTACTGCAAATGGATTCCTGAAGACACCAAAGGAATTGTTATCACCATATGATATGAAACGGCTGCATTCCTATACCAATAACCTTGCAGATTATCATCTGGTATGCCATTGGCGCTGCTGAAAACTGCTGGCCAGCTTGTTCTTTCCTAGTGCATGCTTCACTTATTAAGGATTTCTCAGCTTGTCCTGTGAAGTTGAGATTTCATAGTTTCTTCAGTATTGTTAAAATGGTAATCACAAATTTTATCAGCTGGAATTATATCAACTCATAGGTAGACCATAAAAGTGGAGAAAATCACTGTTTGTCATCAACAGGGCTTTTCTTTGGAAAAAAATTTGGTTGGTGAATTTTGCAGGATTTAACAGTCTGAGTTAGGCTTCATGGGTTGGGTTCAGTTGGGACGTTTTGGTAATGCTTATTTTATATTCATTATAAAAATGGTTTTATTGGGTTTTTGAATCAGATAAGCTAACATTTATTTATTTAAATTCAACTAAAGTGATCAAAGCTCAGCTTCATGTGTTTATTTTCTCTTTCCTTTTCTGTCCCTTGAATATATTTGTGTCCTTTCTGCCTTTAGCTCTCAGATTTCTATTTCCAGTAAACACTGATACTTTGGACTGGATTGAGAGAAAAAAATGATAATTGTATAGTGCGAGAGAATATTAAAGAAAAGCATCGACATAAATCCAAAATTGAAAATGCCTAATTGTTGTTCATAATACTGAAAACAATTTCTGTTTCAATAAATTAAGCAACACGGTTTCTTTCTATTGTTATTTTAACAGTTACTTGAATTAATTTTTGAGTAATTGCCTCTACTCCAAGTTGGTGCTGTGGTGATAATTGAATATTTCTTATGATCACTCTTTCTTATGGACATGATCTCTACTAAATGGTGTATCTTTTAATTCTATTCTTCTGACACTTTATTCTATTCTTCTGACAACCTTTGTTTGTAGTGTGCTTTTCTGATGCCTACTAGAATAACTTGTGATATTTTTCAATTGAATTTCCAAGCTTTGTTCTTTTTCTTTTGGGGTGATGGGGTTAACAGTAACCCAATGTTTCTGCATGTTTAGATATTAGACCTTGTACCAGTCCTTGCTCAGCAGTATTTTCAGGAGAAGCTTCCTGTTACGTTGTCAACAGTTCAGCTAGCAATTTTACTCTGCATGGGCTTGCAGAATCAAGATATCACTTATATTGAGGTTAGAATGTTATTCTCAGTCAGCTGATTAAGCTACTTCCCATAATCAATTAATCATGACTTACATGACATTTTTCCAGATGAATATCGCAATATTATGAGCCTGCAATCCTTTTGTCTATTCAATGTATGTAATTGGTAACTTTCTTGTGGTGAGCTGAAGGTCTTTACTTTCTGGTTTTGACAGGGCCAGTTGACAATAGATTCAAAGAAGATAGAAAGGCAACAGATACTATCCAATTTCATTAAAATCATGAAGAAGTTTTACCAGTACCTATACAAAAATGAAGCCAAGGAAATGGCAACAACTCTTCCTCGACTTAGAGAGGTATGCGCAGAAGATTCTCCCATTGAGATGGCGAAGCATGAGAAGGTCAAAATAAGCTGTGAAGACAGTGGGAACCTTTATGAGTCAAAATTATTTTTTTTTTTCACCTGAGATTTTGGGTGTTGCTGGTACACCTAGTTATTCCTTCAGGATACACAAAAATAAACAACCTTGGCTTGTGGAAGGATGGGTGCAGATGGGGGCTAAGGGGGGATGCAAGCCTCACCAAGTGCTTTTACAAGTAGCTATTCTTTGTAGAACCAATTTAGTTACATTGATTACAGCAGCTGCTTTCCAATTTTATCCCATTCAATATTGAGGTTGTTTTTTCTGGGAGGAGAGCAAAACACAGCTATTGATGTGGTCATGATTGGGATTAAATTTGTGATTGCTTGAGCAGCACATGTAATTGTTGACCTCCTGCCAGTTGATTCATAGTGGATTATTGAGATCAGAAGCAAATTGTTCGAGGGGTTCTTACTCTCTTAGGTTAGTTGCAATTTTATTGCAAGCCTCTTATTCTGTGGCTTTAATTTGAACTGCAGATACCTTTCCTATAACAATATCAAAATCCCCATCACCAAAATAATTCATTGAATTGCAGCGTCTTGTGAATGAATAGTCCTGAATTCTTAGTGATACACCAGTCAAACCAATACTTGAATGCAAAGTTCGGAGGATTTACAAGCATTGAGTTCCATATTATCTATCTTTCAACAATTTACAAGTATTTAATACCCTAACATCTGTATTTCCTCTTCATCCAATTGCTCTCCTCTATTTATAGAATTTGCACATGAAAAGACAATATAAAGAAAAAAACAATATTTTATTGTTTTTTCAGTTTCCTGCCCAGATTTATTACTGAAGGAGATTTGGTTCTTGCTATTTTGGTTTTTTATATTATGAGTAGGTTGCAATGGAACCTCAGAGGATATCCCTGGACGATGAACTTAATATTGCAGCAAAACAAGTAAAGGTGAGTTCTATTCTTTTATATCCAGTCTTTGTTTTATGATAAATTTTCATTTGGTATTAATATACTTCGTTTCTGTAGGAGAAAATGAAAGCTGAAACTGAGGGTATGCTGAATCCAGATGTACTTCAACAGTATGCCATTGTGGATAGAGATGCAGATTTTGAGATTGCACTGCAAAATGGGAAGATTTCATCTAGTGGTCTTATTAGTGTGAAGTCTAGTAGGGCTAAGATGGAGAAACATGGTAAACACAAGGATGCACAAATCAAGAGTGAGAAGAAAAGAGGGAATGATGGGGGTGGTGGTGCGTCCAACAAAAAGAGGAAATCATAGGCATTCATGGGGGCTCTTGGCGGAAAGATAGCAGTGATACGATTGAGAAAATAATAGGTAGTGGCAACAAATTTTCAAGTGCACATAACCAATGATCTCCTGTGGTCACGGGAATTGAGACTTTCTAGTTCTTGACAAAACAAGAGTAACCAGCAGAAGGATAAGGAAAGGTTGGGTTGGGGAGTATAGGTGGTCAGGGCAGGGCAGGATTGATAGTAGAAGTGGCTACGTACAGTTTTGCTTGCAGTATGGTTAAGGTTCTTTGCATGCCTTGTATTTTGTTGTAGTGAACTATTACGTTTTCAATTTGGTGTCTAGTTATAATTTATCATCATTTCTTGTGTTGAGTCATTACTTTGACAACGAATCTCTCGCTTTGAGATGACATAACTAATAGAAATGTACTTGGCCTAAAAAATGCCGGGTACAGAGTATTCAATTGGGTATTTTCTTTTCAAAATAGACCCAATAAGTTTTCTTAATTGCAAATTAGGCTGTGAGTTTTCTGTATTTGCAAAATAGACCCTACGAGTTTGTCTAATTGCAAATTAGGCTTTAAGTTTTTTGTATTTGCAACATAGACCCTTCAGTGTTTTTATTGTTGCAGAATAAACTGAGGTGTAAGTCTTCAGTTAACTGACATTTGTAAAATCCCTTAAGGATGAATATGCCTCACCTTGTTCACTGGGAGCCTTATCTCTTCAAGATCCCGAAGACATCCCGAAAACAACAAATCCAAACCCCACCTCAAGGATAATCCCATAGGTTGATGCCTACCAAATCGATAATAACCCTAACATAGATCTACAATGCTAACAAAAATTTCTGATTCGAAGATCTTTATTTTTTGTTCCTTTTGTCCAATTAGCTTTGTATTGGACATTGAACAAATGGCTATAACAATGTCCATTTGGGAGTCATCCAAAGTTTTCGGATATGCAGTTGCTGGATCGTCAGATCATTGATTTGATTCATCGAACGGTAGACCCAAATGCATTACTGCAAAACATCCATTTCTTCTGTGAAAGCTGTCTTTCTCCTCTTCATGAAAGAGAAGCTATTCATATGCAAAAATGACAGCTGAAGTTAACAATCTCCCTTTGCCGTTGGCAAACAATTGTGGAAACTCCGCTGGCTGTCATTTCTGAACTGGATTAGCTATTGACGGACTGACTGTACCGGTTGTACAAAACTTTTAAGGAACGCATTGGACGATCGACGATGAAAGCGCTGTCTTCATTTGCCTCTCCAAACTGCGGTCTCCTGAAGCTGCAATGCATACTGCAAGCCCCGCAACACAGCCCATTACAGGCCGATTGCTGCCATTCTCAGCCAAACACTTTCCTACCGTCCCTACAAATTTCCTCCTGAAAGGGTTAGGATCGACCTGGCCAGCAATTCTGTTGGCCAGTGAGTTTGGGATACATGATCTGCTCGAGCATGTCCCCTTTTATCGTCCCCATTGCCCGCTCAAATAAATTCGCCTGTTCCATCGGAAGTGAATTATCCATAACAGGTCGCACACAGAGCACTTCACGAAGGATGACGCTCGAAGGAAAACACCTGCTGTAATACTCGGGATCAAGGTATCCAAAAGTGCCTTTGAAGAAAGTAGACACATGGGTTTGATCGAGAGATTCGATGGGCTTCGACAGGGCGAAATCCACCACCTTAGCCACGTACTTGTCATCGAGCAAGATGTTTGCGGATTTAATGTCGCGGTGGATGATTCCCTCTGAAGACCTAGTATGAAGGTAATGAAGCCCACGAGTCAAATTAATGCATATCTGAAGCCTCTGCTTCCCTGACAAAGAGGGTAAATCCGAGCCATAAAGGTGGTCCTCATCGGTCCCTTGCCATGAATTCTTTGACTAGAATCATATCCGACTGTTCTTCGCAATACCCAATCAAGGAAACAAGATGCCAATGCCACATCTTCGAAAGGACCGATGACTCAGCCATGAATTTCGACATCCTTGGCCTGGACTGGGCTTCGCTCGCCTCACTGTCCTCCCTTAAATGTCCGTTAAGGGGTATTACTGGCATTTTGTAAAAAGTTAAAAGGTATACATGTTGACAGAAAACTGAACCAATGCCATCGGTTGTATCAAACACTCAATCCAAATGCTTGATTTTGGATAAAAATATATATTTTTAATATATTTAATCTATCTATAACATTATTTAATGTGTATATATTTATGAAAATTATGTTGATTAGAAACTTATATATGCATGATTTTAAGTTTAAAAAATTTTGTTTAATTTATACTTGTTAAAAGTTCTTTCAAATGGCATTAATAAAATAAATTTAATTTTGATATAATTTTAAGTATTTAAATGAAATGTTATTGATAAATTCAATAGATGGATTAGATCTCATCAATCTTTAAAGTGGGCCCAAAATCAAGCAATCGCATGGTATGCAACTAGTTGCACTGGATCAATTCTCATGATGAAATCTAGCAGATGTTGCAATAGAGTTAATGGTAAGGTTCATTATGCAACAATTGAAAAACTTCAAAGTTTATTTTGCAAATACAAAAAAATCAAGGCCTAATTTATAATTAGACAAAATTATAGGGTTTATTTTATAAAAAGATCCTATGTTTTACACAGTCAACGGTGCTAGCAATTAGTAGATCTAGTGAGACGGATACTTGCAAACCAAACTAGAATTGATATAATTTTAAGCATTATAAACTCCTTTTTAAAGTGGATATTTGTATAGGCTTGTCCAAAACGCATTCAAAATTTTGATAAGTTCAATTCCAAGGTTTGAGTATGCACTTAAATTGTTAAAAAATATATATTTAAACTAATTCTTTATTTACATTTTCATCTCTAGTTCTCTATCTGTCAAGTATATTTGAGAAGTTCAGTTGACAGCCTTATATTTTATAAAAGAAGTATCCACTTTTGTTTTTATTTGTTTTTCCAAATTATTCACTTTCTAATATGCGAAAACAACACTTGGCATCAACTGATTTTCAACTAAAACCCAACTAACTCACTCCCAAAAAAAATAGAGTAGGGACAACCTCGAATCGAATCAACCTAAAAATAGAATAAGACTAGGGTCAACCTTGATTCAACATTAATGGACTCAAGTTGCACACCTAAGTAAATCCAACTTCTTCTGTGTTGCCAGGCCCTAGGAATTATTGTTGGAGCTTTGCATTTATAGCAAAATCGAGTTACCAATAATTACTTACCTGGTTAATTGGACAAATTTGGAGGTGGGAGAGGAGGTTTTAGCTCCTGAAACATTGCTTAGTTGTTAAACATTGATTATCGATGGAAGAAGGTCATACTTGGGTCACTTTGCCTTGAGTCACTTAGCAAGCAACGTCAATCTGCAAAAGTTACTGGAAGCTGTAAGCGACGGTGGTAAGCACCAACGAATGGTTGAATTGGGTGGAGCAAAAATTAGACCCAAGTAGTTGATAAATAAAATTAAGATGTACACACAAATAAGCATACCTGAATTTCTAGTTAATTTAATTTTTATACCCATAATTAAGTATATAATAATGAGTAGTATTGTCAGTTTTAATTTAATCAAAACATTATGATAGGAGTTTACATATAAAATTCTGGTGCAATCAGTTGCACATAGATATTATATATATATATATATATAGATACATACACTCTAAAATATTAATAATAAATATAATGGTCAAATTGGATCTCTTAATGATTCGTATAGGCTTAAACTAAAAGGTTTTATTAATGCTTATGATGAAAGAGAGAGATTTTTGTGGCTTAATGGCCTGGAGTTGTATTTTGCACCTTATATTTTAAATTCCGCAATTTGAGAAAATATTCTATATGTAATGAAAATAAGATTTTTCATAGTTATATCATGCATAAGATATATTGTACCCGTTATAAGATGTTTAGTTTATTCGGAATTGAATGTACATTCATGTCTAGAGTTGTATTATTATTGTGATTTGTGCTGTTATTATTAGGTTTCATAGAATTTAAACTAGATGTTGAGAAATTTGTCACATGCTCTTAGTGGTTGTGCGCTTTATTGGTTGTGGTTTGGGGTATAATACTCATTTTGGGTCAACCATATGATAATATGTGCATGGACATGAAAAGTTAATTTTTGAGTCTGGATCCAATAGGTCCACTTTTATCAAGTGTTTAAATAGAAGTAAGCGCAGAAAGGTGACTTGCCATGTAAGAGTAACAATTACAGCTGTAAGGATAACTGGAATTTTGCGGCTTGTTAGTCAGTAGGTTTATTAAGAAATGCAGAACTATATTTAACATTTCTATACAGAAGTTTTTTTTATTAAATTAGAAATATTGATTAGTTTTGTTACAATACTTTTGTATACTATAAGGTAGATAATAAATTTAATTGATCTAACCTTTTAATTAAAAACATATATAGGACAATGTGTATTAGAAATTTATTAGAAGCCATTTTAGTTATTTTTAGCAAAATTTAGTATGTTTTAAAGATATGCTGCTACTTGTTTTCAAAGTGGTATATATTTTGAGCACAATTCTAAGCCTTCGACCTTATAAATGCTACTGGTTTAGACCATTCAAGGATTATAAGAATAATTATAAACGAATTTAGATCATTTTTATTTCTACTGCATTTATACCACTTTAGCTAACTTTAGTGTAGGTCAACTACTTTTAGTTAAAATTAGATAACTTTAATTACCACTATGAGTTCTATTGAAAATTTTAGGTTTTAATAGTTAGCATATTTATTTTAAAATATAGACACGCATTTAATATTTCCGTGTGAAAATATATTTCATGAAATCAAAATTATTGATTATTTTTATTATATTATTTTAAATTTTATAAGTCAAATAATAGATCTAATTAATAATATAAAATTGGTGTGAATTGACTAAAATATCCCCCAAAATTATAAAAAAATCTATTCAAATAAAGAATTAAAATATAATATAAATTAAAAATAATTATAATAAAAACCTCTTATTTTTTACTACAATGGAAAATTAATATTTTGGATTTTCGTAGTTACTGATGTTGGGGGGGCATTCTTACCAATTATCACTAGTTGTAATATCGTTTACTAATTTAAAGATCATTTCTTGATAGACTATAAATCAAGAATATTCATGAAAGATGAAACAAACCAATCTTAGAGGTACACTTGTAAAAAATAAAATTATATAATATCAACTATCAAGTGCAATTTGATCAAAACATAAAAGCACCTATGAAAATTACTCACTAGATTTTCCTAGGCAATACAGTAGCCAATCAAACCACCAAACTAAGTGCAAGATGCACTTGAATTTTGGCTAATCAAACATCCCACTCTAGCTCATGAGAGTTATTAAGAAACAAGTGTGAATGCTCCACCTTGCAAATCATTTATGATTACTTATATTAATGTTTAAAATATCCATAATGAAATATACATGTAAAATGTCAAAACTCACAAAATATTAAAGTATAGAAAATTGAGCACAGGACCATAGCCGATAAGCGCAGTAGCCCATGGATACGACCTGCCCTCACAGCCACCTGTGGATTCACCTATGGTGTCTTGGCAAGGAGTGTAGTCCTTGGACAATCGTAGCTGCCTATAGGTAGCTCTTATGACTCCGCAATCGTAAGCCAAAGGCGCCATCTCATATCATCTACCACCAAAAGAAGAATTGCTTGGCAAGCCATGTTACCTATGTGTAATGCTTGAAGCTTAGCCAATACTATAGTTGCATGTGGTACCGCCTATGGATGGACAATAATATGGGTTTTTGGAAGAAACCAAGATTCTAATCGCAACCAGTAGTCTATATCATTTGGACCACAGTTGATATCCTTTACTTAAGGTGACTCAAGAGGGGGGATGAATTGAGCTTTGAAAAACTTTGGCAAAATTTAAACTTACTTTGTGCAAGCAAAATATGAACGAATTAAGGGTGTAAATTGGGTCAATTTATACCAAGTCAAAGTGGTCTCGACCCTAAACCTATATATAAAAACTCTTACCTAACCCTACATATATGGTGGGTCAGTTTGGCCTTATCCCAACCCTAACCTTATCTTTCATCATATGGGTTGAATTAGGGTTAAGTTTGGGTCAATAATTCAGATTGACAACTTGATATCTTCTACTCTTTTTTTAAATATGACGTAATCTTGGCTAAGCTAAATTCATATTAATACTATGCTTATAAATTTGCTACTATAACTTATGAATAATAAGTTAAATTAATGCATTGTTAACCATATATACTACTTACAAATAAAATTTGTAAGGTCTAAATAAAAAAGTATACCTTATTCAAAAGTTGAATGATTTACCAATTACATGATGACTGAACTATCGCAAGCTTTAAAGATAATCATAATAAGTGTTTGCTTCCTAAAAATAAAATAAGTATAAGTGTCGAAAGTTTGAGCTATTAAAAATCTCATGTTTAAAATAAAAAAATAAAAAAATAAAATTTAAGAAAGAATTAATTTATTACCTATGAATAAATGTTGTAATGGCCTAAATATTTACTTCACATTCATCCAATTTAACTGTAGGATGCCACAAAGCTTTTTAACATTGGAAGTACTTAGCTTGCAAAATATAACAACTACAAATATATACTATAAATTTATAACATTCACTAATATCAACATTCAAATGCCTATATACAAATAAAATACATAACAACACCGTTCAAATAAGAAACAAACAACTATAACTTATAAAATTTGAAATCCATTCACATGAGTTTTTTTGTCCGATCTGATTTGAATTATATGCCTACAAATTGAGGTATTTGGTTGTAGATATTAAAAAATAAAAAGGAGAAAATTATATATCCAAAAATGTTAAACATAAGATAATTAAAGGTAAAATGGATAAGAAATAATAATTAGACATATAGATAATAATAAAAAATAATACTATTGTGACAAATATGTATTATATCAGCTAATGATAATTTTAAAATCCTTTTAATTTAAATGAAATAAAGATGAAAAGTAAATACATTTTTAAAATAAAAATAAGAATTAAAAATATAAAAAATAACAAAAAGCAGAATGATGAAAAGCATAAGCTTAAATGTCATCCTAAAAAAACTGGAGGAATAGTAAAAGAATGACATGTCTTTCGCATATGCTTGTTAGCTTATAACTAGACTAATACTATACATATAATATAATGTAATTCAAAATAAAATATTTGAATGCCCATGATTTTATGTCAATGTAATTGTATTCTTTTACCTAATATAGCAATCTCAATTTTGCCGCCTATTAATCTCAAAACAATTTCAGTAGGGAACGAACATGAACATTTAATTGCATGCTATGTGTTATTCCATGTACCCATGGGTTATACGGACCGTTCATCTAGTGGACTTGAATTATGTTTTTAATGGGAAGCTCATCCGCCGTCTAAAAGATTAATCGAGGATTGACTCGTGCAATGTTAAGTTTCAAACACACTAATAAGAAATCTATCTTTCAATAATCTACAAGGTAAACAAAAGAATTTCGTATTCAAAATAGCTTGAGTGGTTTCATGTCATTAATTAATCAATGCATAATTGGCCTTACATGATGTATCACACGAACAACTTTGTTTTATGGGGCATGTAAAAGCTGTAAAATGAATATTATCTTCCTTGGTTGGAATGTGGCAATGAAAAAAAATCTATTTAAATGTAAAACTTAGAAAAAAATATTTCTTCGTTTATTTTCAATCTGCATAACGAGCAATCATTCCTTAGTTGGAACCACTTAGCAAAGCAAAATGCATGGAAAAATGCAAACAAGGTAAGCACACTATTAAATTATTATCCACGCACAATTTCCCCATGTGTATCGGACATTCCAGTTCTGGAAACTTCTCAAACAAAAGATACAAAGCGTCCATCTTAACCAAATATCTGGACCCATCTATTTCAGAAGAGAGTGCGTATAAGAAGAGATGATACAACTTCTCGTATGTCCGATGATGCTCAATTGCGCTTGACTGACTCCTTGTCCAATTATCTTATTTTATTTATTTATTATTAGTGCCGGTTGGTTTGGTTTTTTACCACCTCCACCCGCCCAACCCAGATTTTCAATTCGATTAAGCTTTATCAAACCGACCTGCCCCACAAACCAAAAAGATTGTCCTAACCTAGCACTAAACAGGGTTGGGTTAAGCACAAGTTTAAGTCAACCAACACTGATTTGAACCCCTAAAACGAATCAAATAGCATAAGAGATAGTATGTCTTATAGTGGTTTTGTTGAACCAAACCTATTTTGCTTGGATTGATTTTGATGATGAATACTATATAAAACTAAGTTTAGATGATGAGCAAAATGCATATAAGTGAAGGTTATTAGCTACTAATCAATATTTTTCAAGTGTTCAGTAATGAATAATATGTCAGAAAAATGATATAAGTGGACAACGCATACAAGACTATATTATAGCCAAGATCTACAAATTTATAAGGAAGAAAATGTAAATGTTCAAAAGAGAAAGAATGATACTGAAATTTTGAAGATCGATTTTTGAAATATCTTCCTAAAATGTCTCAAGCATTATCGAAACAAATTAAACAAATGCCCAAGCTTGGACAGAAACATAACTTCAAATAGGAGAACATAACTAAATTCGGACATAATAAAACCAAGTTCAGATACTATGTGACCATTTAAGACATAGAACAAAGTTCAAATAATGCTGAAAAAGAAGTCAAGATGCTGGAACTTCAACGCCCAATTTGAACACTGTAAAGGCAAGTTTGGACATTATAGAACTAATATTAGACATTGCTAAAGTTAGTACAATACATCTTGGAATTCGAATTCCGAAAATTCCAAGTGCTAAGCTTCGGACACTGTTATTACTAGAGTCGGTCAGTTCAAAATTTAACTTTGGATATTGCCAGCTCACTTTTGGACATTGTCAGAATTTAGTCAAGCAGCCAAGGTAATCTGTGTTTCTTCTAAGTCCAAAATTTAACTTCGGACGTGGTAATTCACTTTCTGACATAGAAAAAATAAGTCTGTTGCAAGCTGAATGATTCAAGTCAGTCTAAAATATTAACTCCAAACACAAGTAATTACTATGGACATTGCCGGGAGCCTTCAGAATGAAGAACCTACAGAGTTCCCATAGGATGGCTTAACCCAAGAGGGGACGGTTGAATTGGGTAAATAAAAATTCATTGCTTAACCCCTGTTAGACAATTTTTCTCTTTTTGTGCTTGTGTGTGGTATGATGTAGGATGAAAAATAAAAATAATAAAATGCAAGAAGAATAAAACAAATGAACAAACACACGCACAAGTATAAGAAGATTTTTATAATGGTTCAGGACCCTGTCCCTACATCCACTCATCCAAGAGCACAGACTCATTGCGCCTTGGGTTTCACTATACCCCGTACAATAGAATACATAAGTTTTTCTTCTAAATTCCAACTTCAAGGGGCATAAACACAAGTGTCTCCGACACTCTTCTGGTTTTACGAGTTCAAGGAAACTCACCTATTTCAAAGATCATAGGCAAACTTAGTAGTTTTCCCGAACTCACTACCAATTCACTAGTTTTGAACTCACCAGCAAACTTGATGGTTTTCTAGAGATTACCGACAACTCATTATAATATATTTTATCGAGTTTACCACAAACTCTCTGGTTTTCAGATTAACCAGAAAACTATTAAACATTTAAGCATAGGGGAAGATATGATCTTTTTCAGCTCTGTTAATGCATAAAGATCTTCCCAAGATGTAAAGATAATGACTATATAGATAAGCATATTTAAGTTCATGAAAGATAGATAACAGTTTAAGATCTTGGCCATGGGTGGAAGGATTTTCATCAAGTTGAGTGCATTTGTAATGGGTTCCTTCACCACCTTTGAATCGTCCCACTTCTTTTTCTTAAATAGCTTCTTCAAAATCTTGACTGTTAGAGAAGATGGGATCTATTGAATACAGAGACAAGAGCAACAATGAATGAATAAGACCATTTGAGTTTTTTGACATTGAAGTTTTGGTCTTTCTGTTTTGTTTCGAGTTGCTGCAAAGCCAATTAGAGAGGAAGATGAATTGTAATAAATGTGTTTCTCGTTTAACTAGTTACAACCTCGAAAAACATGCAGCGCCGCTTATTGCCGAAAATGGTGACTGGTGTAATTCTGCATAATGACGACTTGAATGTAGATGCCATTTGTATGTTAGTCACATAAATTGATTCACCTTTGACACATCATGGACTCTCTCTATCTACATTTGTCTGCTATAAGTTGTAGATGAATTGTTTCAAGGTTTATCTATCAGATAAACTTCTAAAAGAATGATTTGTCTATTAAGTAGCAGACAAACTTTGATGCAGATGAAGTTATACTGACTGATAGATAAACACTTTCTTGTCTGCCACAATTCCTCTAGAAGATTGTCTGTTGATCAATCCTTTGTATATGCTTTGCCTATTGAAGATAACAGATTAACTTTAAATAGTGCTGATGAAGATGAGTTGATTGATTGACAAATAATTTCCTTAATATGAACAGATGAAGTAAGATATGGTTCCTTTTTTTTGTTATCTATTAGAGGTGATAGGCAAAGTTTGCTCAGTCTTGCACTAACAAACGAAGTGCGATTTTCTTCTTTTATTCCTTGTTGTTTGTTAAAAGTGCCAAATGAAACTAACTTCAACTTGCTCGAATAAACGAAGTGTGGTGTTCATCTAGTGTAAGCAATAGACAAAGTATGTTCTGCTTTATCTTAGATAGAATACTTTGTATGTCCCATTTGTTTATCGTAGGTTGTAGCTGATCGTGCCTTTATCTGTTGTAGCTCATTTTGATCCAAGTAGCTCTTTGTCTATTCAACTTTGTTTATGCTCACTGTGTAGCATTTACTTTGCTTTCTACTTTAGCTAAAATTTGTCTGTTGTAACAGATGACCTTTTAATCCGAAGACAAGATAAAGTCCTTTAGCTTTTCTACACACTTCGAGCAATAGAAGAGGTTTTTTCTAGCAACTTCCTCGGTTCTTCAATCTTGATTTGTCTACTCGGCTCAACTGAAGTTGCTCTCCTTTGTATCAAGCCTTCTTATCCTCAGATAAATTGTTACTTTAACTTTGTTGATTAGACAAAGTCTCTTTTCTTATGCTTGGTCATCTGGGTGGCTACTTCTTTATCTTTCTTTATTTGTCTGCCAAGTTGTTGAGTTGTTTCTTCATCCTTGCACTTTGTCTTGGACAGATTGATAAGATATGAGTAGTCTAATTTTCTCACAAGTTTCTCACACATTTCTCTCCCCCTTTTTGTCATGATCAAAAAGATTTTTCCCACTTTTAAATTCTAGATTCTCCCTTAAATATATTTGTCTTGTATCTTTCTTTAAATTATTCTCCCTCTGTTTTAATGAATTCGTGAACAATTTTCTCTCTCCCTTTTCGGTTATAATTTATCACTCAAATTTTCTTTTCCATAAATTGATTTATTAAACATCTTTCAAGCATTTTGATAATTAATGATTCTTATTACTAGAAAATGTCAAAAGAACAGTAATCAGATATTAATGAATTTAACATTTATGTTTCATATAATATGCATCAAAATCATATGTAAGAAGAATGATTTCATACCAACGAGGTGACAATGCATGACCCTAGTTTAGTTACTATAGAGTCTTTAAATTCCTAGTTGCACGATTACTTTAGTCCTCACTTCTTTTAATGTGCATGCAGCTAGTGCATTCTTTTGTCATTACCAAGAAGGATAGTTAGCAAATTTAATAACATAATTAATATGTTCATAGCAAAATAGAGAGATGCTTTGTATTCTTAATTATATATTGAAGGGGTCAAAGGCATGATGATTGTTCATCAGTCTTTATGACATCGTCAAGTTCTCTTGCAAATTCTGGCAATGTAGATAAGATTCAAGTTCTCCAAGATCGAATTAAACAGTTGAGGCAGATAAGTTTGATCAGGGGTAATACTAATTAATTTTCACATCTTCTGACAAAAAATTCTACAGCTTACATGGAAGCCATAGAGCGTATCAAGCATTTGGAGGCAGAGATGACTAAAGCTTATCAACGGATTGATGAGTTGAAAACAGTTGTTAATGTTTTGACTGAGTGAACATTTTAATTTTCTCTTAAGGATTTGTACTTCTAAGTTTAATATTATGATTGATTTGAATTTTGAGTTAATTTAGTACTTTAATGATTATTAATTATTATTCTCGTTATTCTTTATGCTCGTGATATTGAATTATGTTTTATGTTTCTTTGTTGCATACTAATTCAAACAATATAGATAATTAAATAGCTAGTTTTATTTATTAAAACCATAATTTATGTGAATAACTCTAGGTTAGATAGTATGAAGATGTAAGATCCTATTGAGTTTTGAGGGTCTACTCTTTTCTTAGATCGTTAATGTGTCTATTTAAGTGTTTTTACCAAGAGATTGGTTATTGATGATTTAACCTATAGAGTTAATGCGTCTCTTGGGGGCTGAACCTTCATATTCTCTACTTTTTCTATATAAGATGATATTTGTTTGGGCTAAGAATGTACTATGTTTGAGAAGTGGAAAGATGGACCAAGAAAGAGTTGATGGGTATAATCAGATTTCCTTTGTGAAGGAAGAAGTTAAGCTTTTAAGAAGAGAGTTGAAGTATGCCAAGAAGGCAAATACTTTTTCTAATTTTCTCTTGAACCATCGGTGTTTTGCTTATAAGAAAATTATGAGTCGTGTTGCAACTCTAGAAAGGGAGCTATCTAATGCTCAAGACAAGAAAGAAGACTTAGTTGTTGTTACAGATATTTTAAGAAAATAGATATTTTTGATGTTTATTTTCTTTACGGAAGATTTATTAATGTTAAAAATTCTATTTTGAGTTTCTGTGTGTTATGGTTGTTAATGTCTTTTATGAGTTTTACTTTTTAACCTTAATTCTTTATGTGAGGTTAAGCTTATAAGCATTATTACAGAAGGAATGACTAGGAATGAAATTCCTATTCGAGACCTTAAACTGTGAAGTTTCCCAAATAGGCTTGACTATGCCTTAGGACTGTAATAATGTTAGAGTTTTGATCATTTTAAGGATTGTTAAGATCTTTGGTATGATTTAGCTCAAAGCAGTAAGTTCAAATCCAAACCAGTTCATTCAGAGGCAAATAAAGTATATAGCAATGAAAGAAATATAATCAAGTTTAACAACTTATCTCTTTTGGTGCATCATTTGTAGGTATCTCATTTGAGCTCATAAGTTTTTTATTGGTCCCTTATACAATGGTAGGTCAAGAGGGGGGGGGGGCATTTTAAAACTTTTAGCCAAATCAAATAATTAAAGTGTTGAATGAAATAAGAATAATAAATTGCATGACACACAGCACAAGATTTTTATAATGGTTTGACCCTTCCTGGGTTCTTACTCCACTTCTTTGAGTCAGTCTCCTCTACTGAACTTAGGTTCCACTAATACCTTGATCAACCTGATCAAATACATGTTGGTTTTACAAGAAGCTTATCAATCAACTTACTGATTTTTTAAGCTATCCATAAACTTTTAAACTTGTTGGTTTTCAAAGCTCACCAACAAACTTATACCCTTTCAGCAAGTTTCCTACTTACTTATCTTAATACAAAAACACTAAGCACTTTGCTTGTGTTACCAAATATTAAATGAAATGTATAGACTGTTGTCTCTTACTTAGACAAATTTGTACTTAAAATTTTAAACTTTCAGTAAATGAATAAACAGTGAGAGTAAAGAATTCAAACTCCTTGATTGAAAAACGATTTAGGCTTTTGAAAGCTTCTGATGGAGAAGTAGCTGTTGAAGTTGAACTTTGAAGGAAGATTTTGAATACTCTTTGTATTTTCAACAATGTTCAATGATATTCAAAATTTTGTTATTTTCTTTTGCTTTTGAATTTCTCTTTTATAGGTTGAGAGAGATTTTTTTGTTGCTAACTTTGGCAAACATTCAGACGTTCAAAAACATTTTTCTTCACCTTACACTTTATCTAACGTCTGACTTAGTTGTAATTTAGTATCGGTGTGCTACTCTATCGCTGACTTTTCTCAACGTTCACTTTCGTCACGGGTGTTCTGAAGTTGCTTCTTTAGTTACTCCAAAGAGACGAGTGAACAAATGATGTCCTAATTAATTTTGGATGTTCTGATTAGTTTTCTTCAGATTCTCCAAAATGGTAGTAAACCTTCTTAATTACAACAGTCCTTTGTAGAAAATGTTTGAATAATTTGAACTTTTGATGCTTTAGAAACCCGACTCCGAAGCAGTGTTTAATGACTCTGAAGCTTGCTTATTGTCTCTGAAGTAAAGTCTTGAGGACTCTAAAGCAGGTCTATTTACTCCGAAGCTTGTTCCAATTTACTCTAAAATAACACTCTAAGTTCTCTGAAGCATGTCTGTTTACTCTAAAGTGTAGCTGATTAACTCCAAAGCTTATCTTGATATTTTCAAAGTGTACTGTGACAACTCCGAAGCATTCTTAACGATTCTGAAGCTTTCTTGATTAACTCCAAAGTACGCTATAACTATTCCAAAGCTTTGCTTATTGACTCCAAAGTGTGCCTATCGATTTTGAAACATTCTATGAGGACTTCGATGCTTGTTTTGAATATCTTTGAGCCATACTATGATAATTTTTGAAGCTTTGACCATTTTACTCCAAAGATCATTGTCATGACTCCGAAGCAGTGCAATTTGCTTTGAAACATATTGAGATGACTCCAAAGATGCTTCTATTAGCTTCGAAGCATGTCTTCAAAACTTTAAAATTTTTATTTTCTTGATTTAAATATATGTGAAGTTTATATAATTAATTTTAAAAGAGTATTTACTTTATGTCTTCCTTTTATCATCACGAAGGTTATTCTCAAGTTGAGTATGAGTTAATATTTTTGTAACATACTTGAAAATAAATTGTTAGTACCTTAATGTTTTACTTATGTCTTTGCTCATCATCAAAATATACTTGGTTAAGAATATTCATTATCAAAATCAAGCTAGATAAAATGTTCAACATTTTTGTTGCAGCTTGACTATTTGTTCAACTTCTGCTATTTGAAGGTGATAGTCCTTCCGAGTAATTGGATATTATTCGGAATATGATTTTGACTTATTCAGTCCTTTCTTTACATTCAAAACTTAAACTTATTGCCTCATTTGCTTTTTTTGTGAGCTAAGAAGAACTATTTGATTTCCCTTTATTCAACTCAAGCTTCCCTGCATACACTTAACACATTCTTGCACTATTTCTTCGTTAATGAGTTCAAATTGATGTGGACATTCATTGCAAATATATCAGTGCAAAAGTCATTTTAATTATAACAATATGCAAAGAAATAAGATGATGGATTAAAGTGGTTTTCATGAATGATCATAATAAGCATTTGCTATAATCAACTAATGAGTTATTTGAGCTAGCACAGATGTGAATTACTATTAACCTTTTGTGCTAGGTCAACCCGTCTTTAACTAATATTAAGCATAATCATTCAGTTTCATTATTTTATCTTTCTTTTAGTTACGTGTCTTTTAGGCATTCTTGGTTTTAGGTTATTTACTGTTTTAGTGTTATTTTATTTTCTAATTATCTTAGAAGTTTCACTCTATGTTTTTCAAAGTTTATTTCTATCAATGTACAATTATCTAAGTAATAAAAAATTCTAAATACGGTTTCTACATAATGTGCAAATGAATGAATAAATGAATATGTAGAAATATGTAAACATAGTTTCAATTTATATACAACTAAAGGAAATTCAAACAAATTCTAATTAGTAATTTTGTTTCTTAATAAAAATTCAGAAAATATCTTTGATAAGAATGCACAGGTAAAATAAGTAAGACTTTAGATAAATAAAGGTAAATGTAGATTGATTTCTAAAGACATAGAGCAAATAGAAGTAAATGATTGAAAGAGAAAACTTGAATTTAAGACATGAACTGAATGAAATAAGTAAAACTTAAAAGGACAGAATATGAATTTTTTTTTCAGACGTATGAATATTAAAAGTAAATGTGCATAATCAGAATTAGTAAATTGAAGAATTGAGCATGAATGCTTATTAACAAAGGAACAGATAGATAGAAATGCATAGATAAATAATTCAAAAATTTAGATATTGACACATTCAATAATGTTGTTTGAGTTTAAGTGTCATATCTGCACTTACATTTTCTTTTTATTTTGAAGTAACTTGGTATTTCATTGTGTCTTTAATTTGTTTCTTCAAACCAAGTCTTTTTTCTCTTTCTTCTTTTTAAGGAGATCATTTTCTCCTATCTTAGATATCCTGCACTCAAGTTAGTTTAAATGATGACGTAAGTGGTGTGTGAGTGCCAAGTGTTTTTGTCCCTTAATAATTTATCTTTGGCTTATCTAAAGATTTCTCATATTAATCTATATGCCAAGATAACCTTAAAATCAGTGGGATAGAGAGCATATAGTGAGTTTTTAATATTTTTTGGCTCTGCTCTCATTTCATCTTTGCTTATGCCAATATAAAAATTTTTCATAGATGAAAATCATTTGGCCATAAGAAACGTTCTCAATCTCCTTTTCCATTATATCTAGTTTAATCTATCAAAAATTTGGAAGATGGGAGATGGACTATTCTTTGAAGTACAGAGAGGATGACATTATTGGATTAACCAAACGGATCACTAGAATTGTTTATCTAGCCCGCTTTGATCCCACTTGTAGAGTTCATGTAGGAGGGCTTAATCGAAGAGGGGAGGGGTGAATTGGGTAAATAAAAATTTATTGCTTAACCCCTGTTGGATCATTTCCCTCTTTTCGTGCTTGTGTATGGCATAGGATGAATAATAAAAATAATAAAATGCAAGAGAAATAAAACAAATAAACAAAAATATGCACACAGATAAAAAGATTTTTATAGTGGTTCAGGACCTCATCCCTACATCTACTCATCCAAGAGCACATACTCATTATGTCTTGGGTTCCACTATACCCCATACAATGGAATACATAAGTGTTTCTTCTGAATTCTAGCTCCAAGGGGCATAAACACAAGTGTCCCTGACACTCTTTTGGTTTTATGAGTTCACCAGGAAACACACCCATTTCAAAGATCATAGGCAAACTTGGTAGTTTTCCCTAGCTCACTACCAACTCATTGGTTTTGAAGTTCACCAGCAAACTTGATAGTTTTCTAGAGATCACCAACAACTCATTATAATGTGGTTCATCGAGTTTACTACAAACTCTCTGGTTTTCAGATTGACTAGAAAACTATTACACATTTAAGAACATGGAAAGATATGATCTTTTTTAGCTCTATTAATACATGAAGATTTTTCCAAAATGTAAAAATAATGGCCATATGGATAAGCATATTTAAGCTTATGAAAGATAGATGATGGTTTAAGCTCTTGGCCATGGGTGGAAGGATTTTCATCAAGTTGAGCACATTTGTAATGGATTCCTTTACCACCTTTAAATCATCTTTCTTCTTCTTCTTAAATAGCTTCTTCAAATTCTTGACCGTTGGAGAAGATGAGATCCATTAAATGCAGAGATAAGAGCAACATTGAATGAGGGATCCGTTGAATGCAGAGATGAGAGCAACATTGAATAAATAAGACCGTTTGAGCTTTCTGCCATTGAAGTCCTAGTCTTTATACTTTGTCTCAAGCTGCTACAATGCCAATCAGAGAGGAGGATGAGCTATGATAAATGTGTTCCTCGTTTAACTTGTTACAGCCTTGAAAAACTTGCAGTGCCACTTATTGCCAAAAATGATGATTGGTGTAAGTTTGCATAATGACGGCTCAAATGCAAATGCCATTAGTGTACTAGTCACATAAATCGATTCTCCTTTGACATGTCATGGCCTCTCTCTATTTGCATTTGTTTAACATAAGTTGTAGATGGATTGTTCCAAGGTTTGTCTGTCAGATGAACTTCTAAAAGAATGATTTGTCTGTTAAGTAGCAGACAAACTTTGATGAAGATGAAGTTACACTGATTGATAGATAAACACTTCCTTATCTACCATAATTCCTCCAGAAGATTGTTTATTGATAGATCCTTCATGTATATGCTTTGTCTGTTGATGATATCAAACTAACTTTGAATGGTGTTGACAAAGATGAGTTGATCGATTGACAAACAGTTCCCTTAATATGAACAAATGAAGTAAGATATGCTTCCTTTGTTTTTCATTATCTGTTAGAGGTGACAAACAAAGTTTGCTCAGTCTTTCACTAACAGACAAAGTGGGATTTTTCTTCTTTTGTTCCTTGTTGGCTGTTGAAAGTGCCAGACGAAACTAACTTCAACTTGGTCGAACAGACAAAGTATGATATTCGTTTGGTGTAAGCAATAGACGAAGTGTGTTATGCTTTGTCTTGGATAGAATACTTTGCATGTCCCATTTATCTATCATGAGTTGTAAATGATCGTGCTTTTATTTGTTGTAGCCCATTTCGATCCAAGTAGCTCTTTGTTTGTTCAACTTCGTCTATGCTCACTGTGCAGCATTTACTTAGTCTTCTATTTTAGCTGAACTTTGTCTATTGTAATAGATGACCTTTTGATCCGAAGATGAGGCAAAGTTCTTTAGCTTTTCTATACACTTCAAGCAATAAAAGAGGTTTATTCTAGCAACTTTCTCGGTTCTTTAATCTTGATTTATTTGTCTTGGCTCAGCTAAAGTTGCTCTTCCTTGTATCAAACCTTCTTATCCTTAGACAAATTCTTTCTTTAACTTTGTTGATCAGATAAAGTCTCTTTTCTTGTGCCTGGTCATCTGGGTGGCTACTTATTTGTCTTTCTTCATTTGTCTACCAAGCTGTTGAGTTGCTTCTTCATCCTTGCACTTTGTCTTGGACAGACTTATTAGATATAAGTAATTCAAATTTCTCAAATGCAACATAAGCTCTCTAATGATGACTTCTTTAACTTCTTATTTTGTAGTTGTTTGTTGATATTTTTTTGTTAAGGCTGATAGACAATGCGAGCACATTGTAGCACATCTTCGAAGCCTTGTTTTTCTCTATTATTTTTGTTTGTGGAAACTTTCTATAACCTCTCTTATTTCTTATCTTCTGCTTTCTTCTTCTTCTTCTTCTTCTTCCATGAATTTCATCGATTTAGCTCCTTTAGAACATAGCAGATAGTTTGTAGTAGATTGTTGTAGATGATCATTATCCTGCACTTGAATATTTCTGCATTTGCTATGTTGTTAGCTTTCATAAAATCATAATGTATTTTATCTTCATATAATTGTATCATTGTAAAGCAAGGATAATATACATTTACATGAATATATGAAAGCTTATGTGATTATGGTGCTTAATATGATTTAGCAAGTTTATGCAGTAAAGATTGATTAGTCTTTATTGTTTGTGCACCATAGAGTGAAGACTATATGCTTGTTTAATTAAACATTTATGATTAATTTTTTATGTTAAATGGTTGTTATCAATTCATAATCATACATATGATTATTAGAGATTTAAGCATATAAGTTTCTTCTTTTTAATATAAGTTTTATTATTATCAAAATCATATATAATATATTCCTAATAGAACCCACGAGAATGCTTCAACGGGCAAAAAATCTTGTCGGTTCGCTTGCATTTAATATACATCATTTTCTCCAATAGACAGATTTTGAATCCTAGTTTAAAAGGAGTAAAGAGAGGTCATTTTAAGAGGTTAGAGAATTGAAGAATTTTCTAAAAGGATTACAAGAGCATTTACTCACCATTAAAGTTTTCTTCCAAATCTATTTTGCAAAACAAAATCTACATTCAAAGCTTAATCTCCCCAACAACATTTGGGAGTCCAATACATTATATATTTATTAATCAATATTTATTTCTACCGCACTTTAATTCTGTACAAAATTAGCCTATATAAGAGGCATTTTATTTGTACAACTTTTATTATTTAAGATAGCAAGCAAGGGGCTTGCTGATCTTGTATAAGTTTGTTGGTAAGCTTGGAAACCAACATGTATAAGTTTGTTGGTGGGCTTAGAAACCAAAGTGTATACGTTTGTTAGTGAGCTTGGAAATCAACATGTGTACCATTTATTGGTAAGCTTGTAAAACTAACAAGTGTTTAGTGGAACTTGAGTACAGCGAGTGAGGCTGACATAGAGAGAGAAGTAGGTGCCATGTTGTGGGCTGAACCTCTATAAAAATACTTGTATAATTATGCTACGTGATTTATTCCTTATTATTTTCAACACATTTATTTTATATTTGACCAAAATTCTCAAAAGCTCAATTCACCCTCCTCCCCTTGAGATACCTTTAGAACAGGACTAATAAATGGTATCGGAGCGGGCTTCATCAGTTATTCTTGATAAATGAATATTTTAACTGCTTGAAGTGATCCCTATAGCCAACACACTCCACAACACCATAGTTAAAAGACAATCAATCACTAGACCCCCATTTTTTAATGGTAGCAATTATGGGTATTGGAAAATGTGAATGTAAAACTTTTTGATAGCCACTGATTATAACTTATGGAAAATTATCAAGGATGGCAAGACTATTATGAATATAGAAGATAAATATACCATAGAAGACATTGTATTAGTAGAGAGAGATGAAAAAGTTAAGAATAGCTTCTACTATGCACTATTGCCTTCTAAATGCAAAAATATTTCAGTGTGAGATTTAACAAAGGAGATTTGGGACAAGTTAAAAGTTGTTCATGAAGGTACTAACTTGGTCAAGGAGACCAAAATTAATATACTTGTGTAGGAATATGAAGCCTTTCATATGCAGTACAATGAGATAATATCAGATATATTTGGAAGATTTCAAAAGATCACAAGTGGGTTGAAAGGTCTTGGACAAAAATATGAAGAACCTAAGATGGTGAAGAAGATCTTAAGGTCTTTGCCAAGACAATAGATGGCAAAGGTTGCAGCAATCTAAGAGGCAAGAGACCTGGATAAAATAAAAGTAGAAGAACTTATGAGTTCTCTCATGACCCATGAAGTCCTTATGAAATAAAAAACTCTTAAAGAATCAAAAGGAAAAAAAACATCACATTAAGAGTTGAATTAGATGATGATTCACAAAGTGAAGCTTCTACAATTGGAGTTGAAAAAGATGATGTCATGGTAATGCTAAGTAGAAGATTCAGAGCCATATTCAAAAAAAAATTGGAAGCAGATCCAAAAATTTTAGAAATAAAGACAAAAGAAAAGATGTTCCCACTTGCTATAACTATGGAAAACTTGGTTACATGAGGTACGACTACCAAGAACCTGACAAGAAGGAAGGGGAATAATAAAACAAAAAATATAATTCATATCCTGAAAAGAAGAAGAATAACAATAGCAATAAGAAGTTCAAGAAACAAAAAGTTCTTGCTACATGGGACATACTAGAAAGTATGCTACATGAAAATGCTAGTGACAGTGAGGAAGATCATGAAGAACAATTCAATAGACTATTATTAACAAAAGGAGATCAAGACTGGAATCAGCTTCATGATAATTCATGAAGATGAAATAACTTTTGAACTTGAATCTCAAAATTTCTTTGATGAATTAGAAAGTTTATATTTTGATTTCAAGGCTCTAAAAGCCAAGTACAAGGAGACAAAGAAAGAGCTATTGAAAGTAACCAATGAGTGCTCCAAATTAAAAGATGAAAATAGAAAGCTCAAAAATGATCAATGCACCATTCATAAATTTGAGCTGGTTAAGGCAAAAAACAATCGCCCTCAAATAGACCTTAACCTCCACCTTGTTTAGAATCAAACCTAAGAAGAAATGTGGTCAACATCAAAAGAAACAAAACTATAATTTTGGAAGAATATAAAGGACCAAATAGACCATGATTTGGATTTCTAAAACAGTAGCAAATGCCATAAATGCAATTTAGTCTCCAAACATTAAACTAGTGACACCTAAGAAATAGTGATTACCAAAATTTATTATTGCTAACCCCCCTAGACCCATTCTTAGATAGGTGCCAAAAATTAAAGCCTAACCTTGTCATTATAGATGTGTCGAGAGCCACAAAAAATAGCATGTGGTACATTGATAGTATTTGCCCAAGACCCATGATAAGGGAGAAGGAGCTGTTCACTGAGCTAAAAGAGAAACATTGTGGAACAGTAACCTTTAGAGATAATGAGAAAGGTAGAGTGGTTGGGATTGGTAAGGTCATCCAACCACAATCTAGTATTATTTTAGATGTTTTATTAGTTGAAGGATTAAAACATAATCTTCTAAGCATTAGTCAATTCTGTGATAGTGGTTACAAGGTTATATTTGAATATCATATGTGCTCTTTTAAATCAGCATGACTCAGTTGTAGTCTTAGGCAAGAGACATAGAAATGTTTATATTGTAAACTTGTTTGATATCCAAGCTAAGTGTCTTGTTAGTCACAATGAGTCCCTACAATGGCATAGAAGGTTGGGATATGCTAACAAAGACATGATAGAAAGACTATACCAAAAATATCTTGTTATTGGCTTACCTAAATTGAAATTTGATAAAGGATAGTTGTGAGATACTTGCATGAGAGAAAGCATGTCAAAGAATCTTTCAAACCAAACAGAGAAGTATACACAACCAAGCCACTTCAACTGCTACACATGGACTTAGTAAGACCAATAAGAACTAGAAGTCTTGGAGGGAAACATTATGCATATGTCATTATTGATGACTTTAGTAGATATATCTAAGTAATATTTCTTGCATCTAAAGATGAAGCTTTTTCAATCTTTGAGATATTTTCCAAATGTGTATATAATGAATAAAGTTATCGTATAGTTGCCATTAGAAGTGGTCATGGTGGAGAGTTTGAAAACCATAAGTTCCCAACCTACTGTGAAAACAATGAGATCTTTCAAACTTTTTTTACACCAAGAACACCCTAGCAAAATAGAGTAGCTGAAAGGAAGAATAGAAACTTACAAGAAATGGCAAGGACTATGTTGAGTGAATATAATTTGACATAATATTTTTGGGCTGAAGGTATGAATGTCGCTTGTTATATTATCAATAGAATTCATACTAGGCCAATTTTCAACAAAACTCCATTTGAGTTGTATTGTAACAAGAAGCCTAACATATCATTTTTTTATATTTTTGGCTATAAATATTTTATTCTTAGATAAAGAAGAACACACTTTGTCTATTGCTTACACCAGATGAACGCCACACTTCATTTGTTTGGGCAAGTTGAAGTTAGGTTCATTTGGCACCTTTAATAGACAACAAGAAACAAAAGAAGAAAATCATACTTCATCTGTTAGTGCAGGACTGAGCAAACTTCATCTGTCACCTCCAACAGATGACGAAAAATAAAGAAAGCATATCTTACTTTGTCTATGCGTATTAAGGGAACTATTTGTCAAGCGATCACCTAATCCTTGTTAGCACCATTCAAAGTTAGTCTGTTATCTTTAACAGACAAAACATATATACAAAGGTTTGATCAATAGACAATCTTTTAGAGGAATTTTGATAGATAAGGAAGTATTTGTCTATTAGTCAGTTTGACTTTATCTATTCCACTCAAAGTTTGTCTATTATTTGCAATAGACAAATCATTCTTATGGAAGTTCAACTGATAGACAAATTTATGAAGAATTCATCTGCAACTAATGGCAGATAAATGCAGTGGTAAACTCGATAAACCACATTGTAATGAGTTGTTGGTGATCTCTGGAAAACCATCAAGTTTGATAGTGAGCTTTGAAACCAGTGAGTTGGTAGTGAGCTCAGAAAAACTATCAAGTTTGCCTATGATCTTTGACAAGGATGAGTTTCCTATGAACTCTAAAAACCAGAAGAGTGTTGGGGACACTTGTATTTATGCCCCCTAGAGCTAGAATCCAGAAGAAGTGTCGGAGATACTTATGTATTCCATTGTATAGGGTATAGTGGCACAATGAGTCTGTGCTCTTGGAAGAGTGGATGTAGGGATAGGGATCTGAACCATTATAAAAATCTTCTTATCTATGTGCGTATGTTTGTTCATTTATTTTATTCCTCTTGCATTTTATTATTTTTATTGTTCATCCAACGCCACACCACACACAAGCACGAAAAGAGGAAAATGATCCAACAGGGGTTAAGCAATGAATTTTTATTTACCCAATTCTCCCCTCCCCTCTTGGGTTAAGCCATCCTATGGGACCCTATAAGTGGTATCAAAGTAAGCTAGATAAACAATTCTAGTGATCTGTTTGGCTTACCAACAATGTCATTCTCTTTGTACTTCAAAGAATAGTCCATCTCCCATCTTTCAAATTTTTGATAGATTAAACTGAATATAATGGAAAAGAAAATTGAAATAATTTCTTATGGCTAAATGATTTTCATCTATGGAAAATTATCCGTATTGGCATAAGTAAGGATGAAATGAGAGCAAAGCTAAAAATGTTAAAAACTCACTATATGCTCTCAGTCCCATCATTTGTAAGGATGCCTTGGCTTATGAACTGATATGAGAAATCTTAGACAAGCCAAAGATAAATTAATAAGGGACAAAAACACTTGTCACTCACACACCACTTGCTTTATTATTTAAACTAACTTGAGTGCAGGAAATCTAAGAAAGGAGGAAATAATCTCCCAAAGATAAAGAAAAAGAAAGGAGACTTGGTTGAAGAAACAAATTGAAGATATGATGAAATACCAAGTTCATTCAAAAGGTAAGTGTAGGTATGACACCCAAACTCAAAAATCCACATCATACGTGTAATCATTTGTATTTAAATGTCATTTGTATTATTTTTGTTTCATCTATAGAGATTTATTTATGCATTTTCTTTGCTTAAATTTAGTCTTTCAATTATTTATATTTAAGTATCTATTCGTTTGTTAATAAGAAATCAGAATCTATACTTAGTTCTTTAACGACTTTCATTTTCATGTCTGTACAAATTTTTATTCAATTTTATAATTATATTATTCATTTGTTTTTATATTGATAGAATTTAGAATTCGCATTCTTTTTATTTATTGACTTACAAGTATAGAGCCTAGGATTTGGATTAAGAATAAATCATACTTTGAATACAAAAACTAGGCCTTAAAACAACTCAAAAATAAATAAACAACTTGTACGTAATTTCATTAGAACTAGGAATTGGTAATAGAATGGAGTAAATAAACCATTGAAATACAAGAAATAAAAATCACATATAAATTTTTGTATATCTGTCTATACAACTACATATGGACTAATATAAGAATTCTTATTTATCTTTATAACCTAGGAATTCACTCTAGATGAATAAATCTCTCAAAAACATAAAATTAATTTGCCTAACGAGAAGATAAAATAATATTCAAATAATAAATAACTCAAAAATGAAAACATCTAAAGACATATAACATTAAAATATACTAAAATTATAAAAGCAAAAATGAATGATCAAAGCCCAAAAATAATTATAGGCAAGATCGAGTTGATCTAGCATATAAAGTCAATTGCCATTTCTAATTATGCTAGTTCAGATAACTCATTGATTACTTGAAGCAGAACACTCGCTCTGTTAATTCATGAAAATTGCTTTAATTAGACAACTTGATTCTCTACATACAATTGGATAAAATGATACTTTACACTAATACATAAGAATACATGTTCACATCTGTATGAGCCGACCAATGAAGAGAAAGAGTAAGATTTTCTTACGTGTATGTAGGAATGCTTAAGATGAGCATAGAGGAAGAATGAAAACAATGAGAAATCAAAACCTTCTTCTCAGCTCACAGATCCAAGCAAATGAGCCAACAAGTTCTAGTTTTGGATGTAAGAAATTGATTGAATAAATTAAGACTATATGTCGGACAATATCATATCTCAAAGGAAGGACCAACAACGTCAAATAGTAGAAGCTAAATGAATAGTTAAGCTGACAACAATACTTATGAGCTCAAATGAGATATTGTTGCGCTAAAAGAGATAAGTTATTTAAACTTAATTATACATCTCATTGCTATATACTTTAGATGCCTCTAAATAAACTGCTTTGGATTTGAATTGATGTGAGTTTATTGCTTGAGCTAAGTCATCCTGAAAAATCTTAATAAACTTTAATTGATTAAACCTCAAAACCTTTACAGTCCTAAGGAATTGTCAAGCCTGTTTTGGGAATTTCACAATTTAAGGTCTCAAAGTCATTCCTTTAGTAACTTTTGTTAAGGCTTAGTCTAAAACATCCTAAATAAAAACATGAAAAGCAAATCTAGTAATAACTATAATGCATGTGAATATTTAACTCACAATAACTCGTTTTGGTAAATCAATTAAATAGTTCTAAACAGATCCCTTGAAAAGATAATAAAAACATCAAAACACATAAACAAAAGAAAATAACAAACTTCTACTTTCTTAAAAATTCTATAACAATTGCTAGCTGTTTAACTCGCTGCTAAGCCTTAGCCAATTCATTCTCCAATACCTTAATATGATCCATAATTCTCTCATAATCTATGTAGCGACAAGTCAAAAGAAGATCTGAACTTTCATTTACCCTCCTAGCCTACCTCAATTCCTTCTTTAGTTGCTTCACCTCTTCCTTCAAAAAGATAACCTGACTACTTCCCTCAATTAAATTCTACTCCATCTCTAACTTCTCAATGTGACACTACAATTAGTTAAATTACCACCCTCTAATATAAATGAAGTAGAGAATATCTAGGGTCATAACTAGATCCCAAGAGACATATTAACACTATGACTCAAATCTCTATAATTGTCTTCTTCATAAAAACAACAAGACTAGTTCATTAGTGACACTGACAAAGACCTAAACAGGATCAAATAGGAATATGCTTTGTCACCTTAGGAATATGATTTTGATAAATAAACTATGCTAACTGCATCTAAATGTTAATAATGCACTCATGAAAAATATAATCACAATCATAGAAATTGAAAGATAAAATTTTAATGGTTGAAATATTATAACTAAAAGTTCAAGATTTTAATAAAAGAAATTATTTACTCAGCTAAAACATTAGCAACTATTTCTAATTCATCGATTTTCTAAAAGTCCTAGCTAATTCCATCTCCAAATTCTTAATGCGTTCTATGGCTTCCATGTGAGCCATAGAATTCTTGGTCAAGAGATGATTAAAATAAGTAGTACTGCCCCCGGTATAGAATAAATCTTTCTTTAACAATTTAATCTTGTCATGAAGAAATTGAATTTTCTTAGCATTCGCATTGTCATCAACTTGTATCTGCTTCGAAGGAGAACTTGACGACGCCATGGTATTAAAGACTGCCTTGGTATACACTGGAACATCGTTCTTGTCTCTGACTCTTCCATACATGACAGAGAATTCGAAACGTCTCTCCACTTCCCAAGAAATCCATTAGTTATGTTATTAAATTCCTTAACCTTCTATGTTGGTAATAACAATTAGGGAAGACTTTGAAGAAGGATGCATTATTTCGATAAGAAGGATAAAGGATAAATGATCATACTATCAAAACTTAGAAATCCAAAATGAGTGTCACTAGCAGGATCATGCTTTGTCACCAAAGAACCCATCTCTCTGCATGAAATCAATTTTAATGACACTACATTCTTATGTGAAATAATTATGATAAATTAAGAAATGTTTGAATGTTACCTATAAACCAACTCATGGTATGGATACAAAACTTTAGGCAATAGAAAAACTATGAGAAAAAAAATTACTAAGGGTTCTAGAAGATAGGGGGAGAAATAAACTCTTAAGGGGAGAGAAATAAATGTAAAAACGGATAAAGAAATGTGACCATATAGAATTAAATCCTTTTTTATTATGACAAAAAGGGTGAGAAAAATGTGAGAGACTTGTGAGAATGGAAGTTTTAATTTAAACAAAAAAGGGGGAGCATGATAAATAGAGTAAAACACCATAGGATTATAGGAGTCAATTATTTAGGAGGAGTTTTATCAACTAATAAAATTTTAATCATAAGTCCTCAAAGTTTTATCATCATCAAAAAGGGGGAGATTGTCAACATTATTTTATATAATTTTTATAATAACAAAACTTATATTAATGAGAAGAATCTTGTATACTTAAATCTACAACAATCATATGAATGGTTATGAATAATAAATAATAATTACCATAAACATATAACTATTAATGAATAATTATACAAGCATACATTCTTCACTTTATGGTGCGCACATTATAAATTAATCTTTACTGCATAAGTTTGCTAAATCATTTAAGCACCATAATTACTTAAGCTTTCAGATTATGCATTCAATGAAAATATATATTATACTTGCTTTACCAAATATTTCAATCACATTAGGATTAAATACATTTTGATATTATATATGAAAGCTAACAATATAGCAAGGGCAAAAAAGTTCAAGTGCAAGATAATGATTGTCTACAACAAACTATCATAACAATCTACTACGTTCCAAAAGGAGCTAAACTAATGAAAATCATAGAAGAAGAAGAAGAAGAAGAAGAAGAAGAAGAAGAAGAAAATTAAATACAAGCAACAAGAAAGATTGCTTTGTTACAGTTGAAGCTTCCACGAACAAAAGCATGGGAGAAAAATAAGTCTTCGAAGATGTGCTACAACGAGTTTGCGTTGTTTGTCAACCTTATCAAGAAAATATCAAGAGACAAATTAAAATAAAAAGTTAGCGAATAAGTCATGATTAGAGAGCTTAAATTGATTTCAAAAAAATTGTACTATCTACTTGATCTAATCAAAGTTTGTCCAAGATAACGAACAAGGATAAAGAAGCAACTCAAGTCTTGGCAGACAAAGAAGTTAAAGATGAAGCCATAGTCGAAGAAGCATAATGTTGTTTGAGAAATTTGAACTATCTACACCAACCAGACAAAGCTTGTTTGAGATAGAGAAAGAAGGAGAAGCTTCATCAAATACTCAACTAGAGGAAGAAAGAAGATAATTTCCGCCCAGACAACAATACAAAAAGTAAGAAGATTGGATTCATCTGAGGACAAAATGACAATATAAATATAGAAGGGAATGCAACTTTAGTTAAGCCAAGACAGACAAATCAATATTGAAAAGACATGTAAGTTACTAGAACAAACCCCTTCTATTACTCAAAGTATATAGAAAAGCTAAAGAACTTAGCTCATCTTTGGATCAAAAGGTTGTTTGTTACAACAGATAAAGTTTAGCTAAAGCAAAAGATGAAGCAAATGCTGCATAGGGAGCATAGATGAAGCTGAATAGACAAAGAGCTACTGGGATCGAAATGGGCTACAGCAGATAAAGGCACAATTATCTACAAATTATGATAGATGGGACATGCAAAGTATTCTATCTAAAACAAAGCAAAATATGCTTCGTCTATTGCTCACAAAAGACGAATGCCACACTTTGTCTGTTCAAGCAAGTTGAAGTTAGCTTTGTCTAGCATCTTTAATAGACAACAAGGAATAAAAGGAAAAAATACACTTCGTTTGTTAGTGCAAGATTGACTAAAGCGAGCCGTCATTGTGTAGACTTATATCACTCACCATTTCTGGCAATAAGCGACACTATAAAACTTTCAAATCTGTGACAAGTTAATCGAGGAACACATTTATTACAACTCATCTTCCTCCCAGAATGGAATTGTAGCAGCTCGAGATAATACAGAAAGACTTGGACTTCAACGGTAGAAAACTCAAACGGTCTCATTCATTCAATGCTGCTCTCGTTTCTGCATTCAACAGATCTCATCTTCTCCAACGGTCAAGATTTTGAAGATGCTATTTAAGAAGAAGAAGCGGGATGATTCGAAGGTGGTGAAGGAACCTATTATAAATGCGCTTCACTTGATGAAAATCCTTCCACCCATGGCTAAAAGCTTAAACCATCATCTATTTTTCAGAGCTTAAGTCTGCTTATCTATATGGCCATTATCTTTACATTTTGGGAAGATCTTTATGTATTGATAAAGTTGAAAAAGATCATATCTTCCCCTATGCTTAAATGTGTAATAGTATTTTGGTTAATCTAAAAACTAAAGAGTTTGTGGTAAACTCGATGAACCACATTGTAATGAGTTGTTGGTGATCTCTAGAAAACCATTAAGTTTGATGGTGAGATTTGAAATTAGTGAGTTGGTAGTGAGCTCAGAAAAACTATCAAGTTTGCCTGTGATCTTTGAAAAAGATGAGTTTCTTGGTGAACTCCTAAAACCAAAAGAGTGTTGGGGACACTTGTGTTTATGCCCCCTAGAGCTAGAATCCAGAAGAAGTGTCGGGATACTTATGTATTCCATTGTATAGGGTATATTGGAACCCAAGGCATAATAAGTCTGTGCTCTTGGAAGACTGGATGTAGGGATGGGGTTCTGAACCATTATAAAAATCTTCTTATCTATGAGCGTATGTTTGTTCATTTATTTTATTCCTCTTGCATTTTATTATTTTAATTGTTCATCTTACGCCATACCACACACAAGCATGAAAAGAGGGAAATGATCCAATAGGGGTTAAGCAATAAATTTTTATTTTCTCAATTCACCCCTCCCCTCTTGGGTTAATCCATCCTAAAGGACTCTATAGATTGAAGCTTTGGCCACTAAGACTAATGATGCTGATGTTGTGCTGAGATTTTTGAAAGACAGGATCTTTTCCAGGTTTGGCACTCCAAGGGAAATCATTAGTGAGAGAGGAACCCACTTCTATAATAAGCTTTTTGTAGCTCTGTTGAAGAAGTACAACATCACTCATAGGTTTGCAATACCTTATCATTCACAAATGTCGGTGCAAGTTGAAGTCAACAATCGATAGAAAAAAAATTTAGAAAGGAATGTAAACACTTCAAGGAAAGATTGGGCAATAAAGCTGAATAATGACTTATGGGCATACAGGACAATTTTTGAAACCCCAATCAGAATAAGTTCGTACAGACTTATTTTTGGAAAAGCCTACAATTTTCCTGTTAAGTTGGAGTATAAGGCATACTGGGCTATAAAATATTAAATTATGATATGGAAAAAGCAGGAGAGTAAAGGAAACTTTAGCTTCACAAACTTGAGGAGATGAGGAATGAAACATATGAGAATGCCAAGATTTATAAGAAGCGAACTAAGAAATTTCACAATGAAGTTATTCATAAATGACTTATTGAACCTTAAAGGAAGTTTTGCTTTATGACTCATGTTTCCATTTGTTCCTAGAAAAACTGAAATCGCGTTGGGTCAGTCCATTCCTTGTCACTTAGGTGGTTCTTCATGAAGCGGTTGAACTGAAGTATCCAAAAGATGGGAGCACCTTCAAGGTTAATGGTCATTGAGTTAAAAGATACAACAAGGATGACAGGCCAATGCCACTGAATGAAGTGTGTAAATTTGAAATTTTGTAGAAGAGGGAGTTCATCTTGCTCAGACATTAAATAAAGCGCTTCTTGGGAGGCAATCAAAGCTATTTTATTTTTTAGTTATTTTGATTACTTAGAAGTAGTGATGAATTTTTCATGAATGAAGTATGCTAGTTACAGTTTTTGCATTAGCTTATGTAGAGTTGATTGAATTTTAAGTTGTGAAATTACATTGTTATTTTTCTATTTGCTGAATTGAGTAAATTATTATTTCATAATTGCCAGGTTAAACTCATGAATGAGGGAAATAGGGTACTAAACATATGAACTTCCAATGCAAGGAACCATCAGTTGACCAAAGGAGATGACATTGTGGCTTGCAGCTTCATGTAGCTTGAAAGAGCATTTTACAACTTGCAGTCAGAAAATTTTAAGCTGCTACTTGCATTTTCCTAGTCTTGGTGTGATTATGAAGTGCTTAGACAATTCAACATGAAGTGCTTGGACAATTCAACATGAAGAGCTTGGACATATGGTAATCAAAAAGTTCCAAGCCACGACTTGCATTTTCCAAGTTGTGGCATGAAGGTGATTTGCTTGGAATGTACATTAAGAAATTTCTAGGCCGTAGCTTGAATTTGCCAAGCCATAGCATACACATGGAGACCAACTTGAAGGGTGCAGCAAGTGCAATCAAAAGTTTTCAAGCTGCGACTTGGGATTCCAAGTCGCGGCGTGAGTGTGAAGTGTGCATTAAGTCCATGTGAAGAGACTAAAACCCTATTTGCTCTTCCGTCGCACACTCTCTCCTCTTTCCCATCTCAACTCACTCCTTCTCTTCTCCACTTCCCTTCAAGACAAGAAAGCTTCTTTCCTCCTACCCTCAACTCACACACTCTCAAGATTCCATCACTCTCTCAACTATCCTCCTCCAACATCTAGTTTCCTACCAAATGCCTCATCTCATTTTCGGTTGTTCCTATCTCCTCTCAATAATGTGGATTTGGGGATTGAAGAACAAGGTCAAGCAAATCAAGTGTTTCTCTTATTCCTCATCTTCTCTTGTTGATTTGCTACTTTGTCATTGAATTTACAAGGATTTGGAATGTGATTGTTGTGTTGGAAAGTGGCGGGTTCATGTGCATTACATGTGTTTGAAGTGCTTCATACATGAAGTGCTTCATGAATCAAGTGACTTACATTGAGAAAAAATTGTGAAAGTTGGGGTGCCCACAAGGTGTTTGTAGAAAAGACTCATTGAAGTTAAGGTTGCATTTTCACTGTATGAAGCTTGATTTGAAGAAGTTTCTGAATTGTTGAGCAGTGGGATCACCTATCCTTGGGTTATAATTCATCATGCCTCCTAAAAAGGTTATAGCTATCGATCCATCAAAGAGGAGGTAAGGTGGAACTTTTGAACAACATATTGAGCCCTCATTTTTCAATGAGGTAGTAGCTGAGGACTATAGCCACTCTATTGTTTGCAGGTCATGCATTCCTAAGCAAGGAATTTAGTTTATGTCTGGTAGCATATAGGAGATGATTGACCATAGAGGTTGAGAATGATTGACAGTACAACCAAGTGATGCACTAGTGCCAGTCATTTGGGAATTTTATGTGAATGCTCGGGAGCAACATAAGGCAGACCCGATGCAATTGAAGGTGCTAGTGCGAGGAAAGATGGTGCCTTATGATCACTCCTCCATCAATCAGATCTATGGATTAGAAGATATCGACTAGGATGAATTTTCAACTTAGTTAGAGCAAGGCCCAATCTTGAGACTATCCTTAGTTTACTTGCCAAACCAAAGACCAAATGGAAGGGTAGGAATGACAGAGTGAACAACTTTTCATGGGAGAAGCTTAACCCAAAGAGTAGAGTGTGACACTACTTTATCTCTTTAAAGTTACTTCCAACTAATCATGTATCTGATGTCACCAAGGAGAGCGCACTTCTCAATTATGCTATCCAGACTGAATTGTCTATTGATGTGGGATGTGTCATTGAAAGATCCATAGTTTCTATTCATAGGAAAGATGACTGGAGGCTTGAGACATCTTTCTTTGATCTATGGGTTATGTCTCCAAGCCAGTGTTTCAACTGCTATTTCCAAGGAGTTCTAACACTTGTTATCTCCCATCACCCATGCTATGCTCTGCTCTTTGAGAAACAAAGTGGTCGGGAGGAGGCTTCAAGTGTACTTGATGCCCCGACTCTTCTCAACAACAATCTTCCATGCAACCTCCCACTACTAAGCCAACATTGTCCGACTTACATGAATAGATCTACACTAATTGTCAAGATAAGGAAAGGCTAAGGGAGCAGTGACAACAATACCAATTCTTTGTGGACTACAGCAACACATTGAATGACATGTTTCAAAACTACAATATGTTGCAAGGATCCAACTATTTAGTTTTTCCTACTCTACCAGCTTATCCACTAGTCTCTCCACCTACAGAAGAAGGAGTCAGAAGAGTAAACTCAACAAGTCTCAAGGAAGTCCTTTGTTTCATATCCTTCATTAAACATTGAGAAAAATGCTCTCTTCAAGTTTGGTTTTGTTTGGTTTGTTTGTTTTGTGTAGTTTGTCTAGTTTTTTTGTTGTGTATTTAGTTAGTTTGTCTAGTTTGTGTGGTGTGTGTTTGCCTAGTTATGTTATGTTTAAATCTCTATGTAACGCCCCTCCTTCCTGGAGCGTTACTAGTGGTAAATTCAGAGGAAATTCCGACAGAGTCTCCCCTAATTTACC
>JAYJMB010004721.1:0-10985 GCA_036873735.1 Pouteria campechiana | reverse complement strand
CTCTTGAGGAAACTCACTGTAGGCCCCTCTTATTCTCTCTTGCTAGCTGATTGTTCATCACTTCCAACCAAACTCAAATAACACACTTGCACCTTGAGATTAGAGTCTCATTGAGGCTTCACCCTTTAGACACATGGAGCATATATTGGATCCTGTCAATGCCTTTTTCCTGAAGCTCATTATGGAAAAGAATTCTATTTGTGCTCACCAACTGCATCATTGCCAACATTCAAGAGGATCCTTAATATTTTTTCTTTTAATCTGACAAAGTACTTGATTGAATGATCTAAACCAATTTTGCATCTGCTCGCCAGACGCTACTAATCACAACCCTCCAATCACTGTCATTTGAATCTAAAGGTGGGTGTATCGCGTTATGATACGCTGAGTCACCACTCCCTGTCACTTTCTCACAATATAAACTGCTTATGTTGTGTCAATATCAAAGTATTCTAATCTCCTGTTTATGGTGATTCTCATCATTTTGGGCCATTGGGACAACTATACAGGTACTAAAGCCTTGACATATATCCTTGTTGCAGACTTGCAGCACATTCTGTTGATCCTTCACAAACCTCCCTGGGATATTTATATGTAACATCCTTTACAGCTGGTTTGTGCCATAATATATTGGAATTAATGGCAGGCTTGTGCACCATCTGTTGACTATCTGGACTGCTGTCACTGTACATCCCATCCAGTTAGCTCAGAAATCAGCCAGTTTGATCCACTGTGCAGCTATTCCAGAAAAGCTCCATTCATTAAATTAAGCAGTCCATTCATGGCCCCACATTGAATTGCTTGTCTGGTCTTACTCAACTGTGCCAACCATCTGGTTAGTGTCCAAGGAATAATATTACAACAGAAATCATTGACAGATAGCTCAATCTGTATGATCTTCATCATGTACAACAGGTCCTGAAATATGTATTTGACTGATGGATGATTTAGATGGTTGTTGTGTACTGTATTTCACCTTTCATGGTATCATTCACCACGTGCATAAAGCGTTGGTCTTGTATATGTGGGTTTTTAATTCTTGTTGGTATGTGTGCCATTTCTATGCATATCGTATGCAAAATCCTCAAAAAGAAAACTGTTTTAGTGAAGTTTCAAGAATCTGAGATTCAAAAATTTTTGAACTGTCAGTTATCCAGTTCCTATATCAATGCATCAGACTGCCTGCTGTCAGATGACAAGCCATTTAGATTGTATCATGGTTAAGAATTTATGTGAGTCTGATTTGGCTTGGGAATACATTTGGATAATTTGGTCTGGTGCTGGGATTCGGCCCCCCTAAGGCACCCCAACTTGGGTGAGTTAGATTGAGTCACCCCCCAATTCATATGAGTCGTAACTTGGTTTCAGAGTAGGCCAATTATATTTTAGTCACTGAGCTTAGATCTTACATTGGAGATTTCATTTCATCATTTATTTATTTATCCTTCAAAAGGAATATCCTATTCATTTGTAATTTATCTTTCAACTGATTTACCAGAACTTATTTTCTTTTTCAGAAGAAAATCATCGAGAAGATTGTTAAGATCCGAAATAATGGGACATTGGAGGTAGATGTAGCCCAAAGTACACCAGTAGCATCAGAACTGTTAGAGCTTGATTCTGGTGAAGTAACAACTGATTTTGAAGATGTCAACATGGAATTCAGCAAAAGTATTCCTCAACTGAAAATTGTGATGCTTGTGGTTGGAACCAGAGGGGATGTCCAGCCTTTTCTGGCTATAGCAAAGAGGCTTCAGGCATGTTGAAACGCTTAGTTGGTATTTAAAATTTTGTCCTATGCACTCATTGGTATGTTGCTTGTATTCCACTTCTGGGTAACTTGACTTTTTATGGCAAATGCCTGCACTTCTATTTTGTATTTCTGTAGAAACAGTGGCTATATTTGAAGCCAGAATGTTACTTCTTTTCTGTCTATTGACGAAATGCTTTTTGAGACATTGGTAAGAATGAATATTTTTTGTTATTTCAAGTACAGAACTTTTTCCCCCCCTCCTGTTTCTTTTGTTGGGGGAGAGGGCGCATCTGCTTCCAAAGTGATAGAAAATGGTACCTGTTGAAAGTGAGAAAAAAAAAATTAATATGCGGAAGAGACGATGCGGCCTGACCTGGATCAACATATGAGCTTTTCTCCAATATAATGTTGAAATGATACTGTTGTATCTTATACCAATTACTAAGGATAGATGTTTGACGATGATGTAAACTATGCCAAGGCAGTCTCTTCTGTACGGTTTCATTTTGGCTTATGTTTTGGAAGACCAGTATGCATTCAAAATTTTTTGGGTCCATTTGTTATATTTTCCTTATGCAAACAGTCTAGTGGCATTATCAGATTTCAGAAGGAAGCATGGTTCTTCAGGTTGTCAACATCTAAGCTGACTTAATATTTTCTTGCAGGAGTTTGGCCATCATGTTAGATTAGCTACTCATGCCAACTTCGGCAGTTTTGTGAAGTCAGCTGGCATAGATTTTTATCCTTTGGGTGGTGATCCCCGTGTTTTAGCTGGATGTAAGGGATCTTAACTGTGTAAAATTATTCTTGAATTGTTCCCTTCTATCAGTCAAGAAACATCAGTTGCCTCATTATTTTAGAGAGCACATTCTGCATTGTTGTTTTCATGCTAGCCAGTCATTGTTCATTTGTTCTAGATATTCCTGTTCATTATTATCTCTGAAATCTTTAGAGAAGTTGATGCATTTAGCAAAGGAAACAGATTTTGGAACGAATAGAGAATATGGCTATAAGAAAACTAACAAATTTATCACAATAAAAGAAGTCAGCGCGTAGGTGAGTTGAGTATAAAAAAGGAAAAGGTTTGTAAATGGTACTCCAAAAGACTTTAGAACAGAAGGGTCATTTTGAAGGTTTGGGTGGTTTTCTTCCTAAACTTTTTTGTGAAAGCACAAAATCCTACAGCTTGTCCTTCACATAAGAAGAAAGAAGGAAATGAATTTCTGCAACTTTATTCCCTGTTGTCTAGTTGTTTTTGTTTCCAACTGTGGCTTCCAGATTTGGTGTCTTCTATTGCCTTCTTGATGAATGTCTAAAATATTTTGAACGACAGACATGGCAAGAAACAAGGGTTTTCTACCATCTGGACCAGCAGAAATATCAGAGCAAAGGAAGCATCTGAAGGCCATCATTCATTCCTTGCTTCCTGCGTGTACAGAACCTGATTTGGACACTGATGCTACTTTCAGAGCTCAGGCAATTATTGCTAATCCTCCTGCTTATGGTGAGTTATGAATCTTTTGATGTATCTTGGATTATTGTAGCCACCGCATATTCTTTTAATTTATAGACTGAATTGTCGACTACAATATATAGAATCCCCACAATAAAAGAATTATGAAACATGACATATTATATGAGGAGAGAAGGGGAAGAACAAGGTAAAAGCAGGATTGACACTGCATTGCTTCTATGTTCTTTAGTAATTGTTAAGAGAAAATGCACACTTACATCTGTGCTGCACTGAAATCATGCACATGCACAATTATTTATTGCTTTACATTGCAGAACCTGGACAATAGAGCTGCAGAGGTAGATTCCATTTTCTTTATGATGTGTTCATTGCATGACACATTACATTCTTCTTTATTGTGTTTAATCATGTATTAAACCTGGGATATTGTGTCCTGGTATTAATGAAGCCTTGTGACTTTTCATTCTTTTTTTCCCTGAAAATTAATATAGAGATTGTATCTTACAACATTTAATTATGTTGTCAGGGCATGCTCATGTTGCTGAAGCTCTTGGTGTGCCCCTTCACATCTTCTTCACAATGCCCTGGACGTGAGTTTTAGTTTGCATGTTATGTCTTTTTATTTCCATATATCTGATATTTATCTATATAATATTTTAGTTTCATGAAGTGATTTCTCGGCTAGATATCTGAAATTGTAAAAATTGTAAACCCCAAGTCCAAACAAATAAACTTCATGTTCTTTACTTTGAAAGAATACAGATAAATTAAATGGGGCCTTTGTCTTGGTTTTTATTTTTTATAAGATAACCAACTTTAGAGCAGAAAGATACAAACAATCATTAGAACAAAGCACACTTCATAACCAACTTTAGAGCAGAAAGATACAAACAATCATTAGAACAAAGCACACTTCATAACCAACTTTAGAGCAGAAAGATACAAACAATCATTAGAACAAAGCACACTTCGATAGTTATTTAATCTCATCATCATGGCCTTGCTTTAGCCTTTCTGGATATTTTCACCAAACCTTTAACTTGAATTTTCTTTATCTGGCTGGTTGCTCTATTTTTGCCTGTATCCATGAGGACTAGGGTTGACTGGTGCCTTCACATGAGGTAGAGCTGCAAAAGTAGATTGTTAAGTTTCTAAGAAGACAATCAAGAATGTTGTAAAAGGAAAATGGGGTTGAGGTTGCTAGGAGTGGTGAGAACCATGTGGGAAGATGCATTCTGGTTGAGGTGATTTGCTTGTCTCAAGAATCTAGGCATAGCAGCAGGAAACAATGTTTGTTCCTCAAACGAAGCAGCATGATGACGTATCTGTGGCCATGTGGTTATCATTTCTTCCTGCTGCTTCCTACTTGTTTGTCTTTTTTGATAAGCTGCTTCTTGTATTGCTGTGAGCTGGCTGTTATTCTGGTCTAGATTTTACTAATGATACAGGCATTTTGGACTCTGAAATTTTAACTATAAACCAGCAGATTGTCTAACAGAAGGCTTAAAAAGAGTGAACTTGGTAGGAGCTGTCACAAACCATGAATTTTGAATCTATGAACAGCTAGAATCTGTAGATTTGTCGAAACTCTCAAAAAGGGATTGTGTAGTCAATTTATCTTAAAAAATTTCAATAATTTCACCCTGCAAAAGTTTGATTTTTGTCTCAGTTATGTTGGAGGAAGGTTTTAGGCATCCCAGGCACTTGGTCTCTAGTTATTGGATTCAGAATTCAGGGATTAAAGCCATACGTGGAAACCCATGGGATGCTAACTGAAAACATTTGATATCAATCTTGAATTTTTTTTTTCTCAACATTTTCAGAAGCACCTTGTTTTTGATTTGGTCATATACTTATTATTGCATTACACTTTCCTTTTGTTTTCATTTGTTTTCTTTTCTTCTTTTCTTTCTTTATTTCATTTTTATACATTATTTATTTGATAATGATGTGCCATCCTTACTTCTGCCATTGATAGGCAGGCCAACTCATGAATTTCCTCATCCGCTGACGCGTGTGTCTCAAAGTGCTGGTTATAAGGTATGATCTTGTTTGACTGTATTAAATTCCTTGTCTGAATGAATGCCGATTCTTCTTTCTATAGATCTTATCCTATGCACCATTTTGTGTTTTCCCAATTCAGCTTTCGTATCTTGTTGTTGACTTGCTTATATGGTGGAGCATAAGGGGATTCATTAATGAGTTCCGCAAAAAGAAGCTCAAGCTTTCTCCGATTGCATACTTTAGCACATACCATGGATCCATATCTCACTTGCCAACAGGATACATGTGGAGTCCACACCTTGTTCCAAAGCCAAGTGGTAATGATGACCTTTTTTTTATATATGCTTCATATTAGTTGCTCAAACGTTGGAATTTGGACGTCATTTAGTTCTCATGTGGCAGTGCAGTTGCTGTTTCATAATTATCCATTAAATATGTTTTGTGTTTGCTGTGTAAAGCAGGATGTTCTTCCATGAAAGAAGAAAAAACGATTCTTGTTATCTATGATGATTTATATTTCTTACTATATGAACCTTCTGTCTTGCAGATTGGGGTCCCTTGGTGGATGTTGTTGGTTTCTGCTTCTTAAACCTGGGATCAAAGTATCAACCTCAAGGAGAGTTTGTTGAGTGGATTGAGAAAGGAACAAAGCCTATATATATAGGATTTGGGAGCATGGTATGGCCATAACATATTTGAAGTTCTTCATTGGTTTGATGAACAACTGGATGCATGATTTGATTGGATTTTCTCATTGCTTCTACAATAAGTTGCACTGGTCAGTTTTTTTACTTTCCGTACTATTGCAGGCATCTCTACCAGCTTTTGAAAGATGTACTGTTAATTCATGTTGAATGTGAATCCAGATATGCTAGGATTTTTGAATTTGCTTAATTTTCATTTCTCCTCATGAGTAGAATAATTTTCAACATTTTTTATCCGCACGTACTAAGAGAGACATTTTTTAATGTACCCATGCATTGTTTGCTGTGTCCCATATTTATCTTTTTCTTTAAGTTGATTAAATTATTTTATCTGAAAAAAGAGAGAAAAAAATGGAAGAATCCTTATGGAAGTCTTCTATTTTTTTGAAGAATAACTAATTTTGTAACTTCTATGTAGTTTGAGTGTTTTCCCCCCTGGTTTATGAGGTTCTCCATATGCTAGAAATAACACAGACCATCTTTCTGGATGAGCTATCCACTACTGATAGAATTTCTCTAGATAGCTGTGAGGGCCTACAAATGTTATGGCTGTACTTCAGTCTCCATTCTCGTTCTTTGAAAAGAGAAAAGCATATTATACTTCAAGAGTTTCCCAAATTCTATTGCTTCCTATTTGGATCAGGCATCTTAGCTCTGCTCTGATGCTCTGGTTTCTAGCCATTTTATTCACAGTAACGGATAATTGACACCGACATATTCCTGATTGCTTGTGGTCCACTGCTGTTTACAAAGCTGCAAAGTTTTATCACAAAAATATTTCCTTTCCCTTGAAGGACTTCATCTCCCACTTTGCTTCATTTGTGTTCCAATTGCTGCCAGATTGTTGCTTTAAGAAACCCTTTTGGCTCAAGAATAGCATGCATGAAATATGCATAACCAGCTTCTGCTTGTTGATTCTCTCATTTCACTATTATTGTTGCATCTTTTATGCTATTGGCACGATTGGTGTCCATTAAGAAAACCTCCCATGATGTTTGGGATAGTTGGAAACCCTGTTGGATGCCACAAAAAATTATGTGCATGTGTACTAATTTATGAGACACCACTTGGAGAACTTAATTCTGGTCTAATGGAAAGGATAATATAATCTGTTTGGGGATGTATGAATCTAATGATATGAGCTCATAATGGTGAAAGGTGGATTATATGACTTCCAAACTCACATTCTTCTATTCAGCACTTATAGTTAAGGATTTTTGCTTCAATCCCAACTCAGTTTACATAGAATGTGGCTCTACCATAGTGTGCTTACATGCCAGTTCTTTCTGTTCCCATTTTTAACTTGTTAGTAGATGTAATATTTTGTAGAGAGATGCATCAGTTTAATGGCTTTTAATGATATTGCTTTTGCATGTTAAGCCTCTTGAAGACACGGAGAAAATCACAAACATCATTCTGGGGGCATTGAAAGATACGGGACAAAGGGGGATAATCGACAGGGGTTGGGGAGACCTTGGGATATGTAAGTTGATACCTGTTTGAATATTTTTATATGCTGTTCCTTATCAACTGCCTTTACTTCTGACATTTGCTTTTATCCTCCCATTTCTGTTTTGCCCAAATTATAAGGGTCTGGCAATATCCCCATTTACCCTCATGAAAGTTATTTGGGCCATGTGCAGAAAATTTACAGAAATTGCTGTTGTCTTCTAGCTGTAATTTTCATTAAATTATTGATGTCAATTTAGTAATTTTATCTTGATAGCTGATACTTCTTTTCTTGAGATGCTTAGTGTTTATTTGTTGCTGATCCACATTTTCAGACATTTTGCATCTATTTGTCCAAGCTAATGCATTTTAGTGTTTCTAATTTTTCTATCGATTTCACGTGAGCTTTCATCACATCCTTTGAGTACATAACAGTGCAGTTCTATCCTTCTGTGCCATCATAACTGAAATAGAAATACTATATTAGTTAATCACTTTCGAATGATGCATCAGACTAGACCATGTAAATTGACTTCCAGACATTCCGAGCATTCAGGCTTTTCTTTGGAGAAATGACTTTTGTTTGGTGCTTTTCCAAAGATATCCAGGAAATTGTCTCTACTCTTGGAGTAGCTAAATGTTTTCATCCTAGGTGGCAGGACATGTCATTACATCAGCATGTCTTTCATTTTTATGACTTTCTTTGTTTGGATGCAGTTCAAGAAATTCCTGATGATATTTTCCTCATTAAGGAGTGCCCTCATGACTGGCTTTTTCCACGATGCTCTGCAGTGGTGAGAAAGACGTGCCTTTTAAGAATCTAGTGAATGTAGATTTCAAACTTATTTTGTTATATTATAACCATTCTGCCTCTTTGAATGGAGATGTTTTATTAAAAGCAGGGCAAAAAAGATTCCAGAGCCTTACTAGATACTTTACAAAGAAAAGAGCAGTCTTTACGAATTGTGTTTTTAAATTTCACGATTGCTTGCGATTGGTTATCCCCTTTTATTCTAGCTGGGAACCATTTGACATCATGCTAGTTTTTAGCAGGCAGAAAATACTTTGGGTCTTTTCGATGGAGGCCTAAACATGAGTTCCTCTCATTTTGGTTGATTAAAAATATCATTATCATCATTGTAAGCTGTGTTCCACTTGACTAAGGTCAGCTACATGGATCTTACCATTCTTGTTGATTTTGGGTTATGCTCTTAGTAAGCCCAACCATTTTAATATCTTTGCTAATGACCTCTAACCATGTTCTTTTTGGCTTTCTTCTAGTTCCCTTATGGCTATATACATTGATAAATTCATTTCTATTTGATGTATTTTCTGATCTTTGTTGCACATGATTAGGCCACATTAGTCTACATTTTCTCATTTTGTTACCATAGATTCCACCTGTAATTTTTCTCTGATTACTTCATTTCTAATTTTATCTTTTCTTGTTTTATTATTCATCCTCCTCAATATCCTCATTTCTGTCACACTCATAATATGCGTATGTTGTTCTTCAACTACCTAACATTTTGGCCCATAAACCATAGCGAATCTTATAGCTATCTTATGAAATTTTTTACTGTAATTGGTACTCAAAGATGATATAAAATTCCTGAAGCAAGGTCATTTCTTCCACCCAGCTCAAATTCTATATGCAACGACCTTTTCAATTCCTACACTTTCTTGAACTATTAATTCAGGATATCTAAACTGGTCATTTTGTGATAACATATCTCAAATCTTAACTACTCATATATGTTCCTTTTATTGTTAAAGTTGCATTTCTCATATTTGTCTTTCATTTGATTAATTCTAAACCTTAGATTCTAGAGCATTTCTCTATTCGTCTGGTTTTAAATCTCCACCTTTATGTCATCAATTAAAACTTTGTCATCTGCAAATGGCATACACCAATGCATCTTTTCCTTTAACTGTCTAATAAGCTCATCGATGATCATAGTAAAGAAATAAGAGCTTGAAACCAAACCTTGATATACACTTACAAATGAATATTTTTCACTCATAGTTCTCACATTTGTTATAGCTCTATCTTACGTATTTTAATAACATCTATATAGCTACTAGTACCTTTTTCTTTCTCAATGCCTGCCAATTTAATTTGCTAGGGGACCATATCATATACTTCTTTCAAATTGGGTACAAACCATGTGGGGGTTCTTTTACTTTAAATATTTTTACATAAGTAAAAAGAATTGCTCCAGTAGTTGATCTTCTTGGTATAAAATCAAATTGATTTTCCAAAACATTTGACTCATACCTCAACCTCTACTTAATTACTCTTATCTAAAGTTTCATAGTGTGACTCATAAGTTCTATTTCATAATAATTATATAACTTTCTGTATGTGTTTTATTCTTATAGATTAGTATACACAATCAGTTTATTCCTATCTCTCATCAGTTTGCCTTGTATACACCATGGTGCAAGTCACAAGCGATCAATTAATCAACACACAACCAATAGTCTAAAAAAATTCAATATCAATGTTCTCTGTTTGAATCTAGAAACCTGGTAGCTACCTTCTGCAGCTATTCCGATTACACCTGGGGTTATTTGAGCATCTCAACTCCACTATTTGGCATAGAAAATCATCTTCTACACTCTTGGCACAGTTAGTAAGTGGAAACATACCTTAATTGTGTTCCATGGATGGCCAAAGATGGCTATTTGATCATAGATATATGGTTTTTCGAAACCCTGTCATAATTTCATGACCAGTCTACTATGTTTCATAACCTCTTTGGTTTTACTTGTTAATAAATTTATGTGTTTCAATTCCCCAGTTTATAGGGAAATGTGGCCTCTACAACCTTGGAGGTTTAATCAATAGAAATGTGTCTTTTGTGTCCCCTAGATGGCTAAATTTGGCTATCTGACTATGGTTTTCTGGTTTTCTAGAATCTGTCAGAATTTTGTGACTACGCAATAATGCAAGTGCTTTCCAAAACCTTGATTTCCTTCGCAGGTGGCTTATGTAATATATGGGGAAAACCGTCCTCTACAATCTTAGCATGTTTAATAAGCAGATATATGCCGTGATTGTTTTCCTAGGACAACCACAATTGGTTATCTAATCACAGTTGTCTTACCGTATGGATCTAAAACTTCATTTTTTGTAACTTGATGTTAGACCATGGAGAAAGGACAGTCTGGATTCAAGCCAATCTGGTCACCCCCTTAATGGTTAGCTCTATTTATCTAGAGCATCAAGCCTTCTGTCAAGATGTGAACTCAGAGTCCAATCTTGATCAAACTGTCCATACGACCAGCTTGCTTTTGGGAGAAGCTGTTGCACCTCCCTTGCCCAGATTTGCATAAGGGTGGGTTAGACGGGTCACTTGATTTTTTTTAAAAATTGGACTGTTAATTCACCAATCCTCTGTAGATCAGATTCTTATAGACTTGAACCACTAATCACCAAAATTTTAGAATTGATCTTGATGTATCTTGCTGGATTCAACAAAATCTCTACAATTGTGCAAGAATTACATGTTCAAGGTTGATGTAAATGGATCTCTTGAATGTCCAATCACTTGGACCATTGAATTGCCGATTTCTCTGTAGATCTAGCGCTTCCAGA
>JAYJMB010004720.1:0-12700 GCA_036873735.1 Pouteria campechiana | reverse complement strand
CAGGTGTCATCAATCGGTCGGACAGCTGCTCGGCTACAGCTAGATGGCTCCCTTTGATTTTCCATGGCCCAACAATCTCATATTTCCATCCCTTTGGATGCTTATGCTATGTGCTAAATAATAGAAAAGATAACCTTGGAAAGTTTGATCCCAAGAGCAATGAAACTATCTTTCTTGGTTACTCTTCCAACAGTAGAGCATTTAGAGTCTAAATTAAGAAAACACAGGTTGTAGAAGTGTTCATACATATTAAATTTGATGAAGTAAATATTTTGTTGAGAAAGGAGTGTAATAGTGATATAGATGAAACTGCAACAAATATAAAGAAGCTCAAATTGAAGGATCAAGAGAATGACATCAATGGTGAAGACATACAAAGTTCAAAAAAAGAAGAGGAGGTAAGAGTAAGTAACGTTTCTTATCAACCTCCTACTAATTTAAGATTTATTAGTGCTCATCCTAGAAAACAAATCATAGAAAATGTATATGACGGTATCAAAACAAGAAGGTCTATGCAAAATGTTTGTGGTCATTATGCCTTCATCTCTACAATAGAGCCAACTAACATTGATCAAGCATTAAATGATGAAAATTAGATTATAGCAATGCAAGAAAAGCACAACCAGTTTGAAAAGAATAAAGTATTCCCAAACCAGAAAATGTTGATGTAATTAGAACTAAATGGATATTCAGAAACAAATTGGGTGAGAGTGGGTTAGTTATAAGGAACATGGCATGATTAGTTGCTAAGGGGTACTCCTGTAATATCCCAGGATTTGAGATAATGAATAATTTTATTATGAAATAATGGTGCTATTTTTCTATCATGAGAATTGTTTAATGGTTCTATTTTTCTATCATGAGGTTTATTAGGAAATCATGTCAAATTAATACTCAATTGATGTGGACAAAATAAATCAACTCGCTACCAAATTGTTATATGAAACATGAGTTATACATTATTGAATTTTTATGCATTGATTGGTTTCAAATTATTATTTAATTTTAGCATGATCAAGGGTGATTAGCATGATGTTTAAACATGGTGATTAATGATGTAAATTAGGAAATTGAATGTAATTTTTGGAATTTTTATTCTTCTAGAGCAGTTTTAGTGTTTTGACCATAACTTCTTCGTACAAACTTGGAATTGGGTGATTTTTTTGAATTGTTTAGATAATTTCAAGGAATACAACTTTCATGTTGACTATATTTCCTAATTAAGGTTATATTGTGAGTTGTGGGTCTCAAAAAGTGATACCGCTTGAACTGTAGATGATTGTAGTGTTTTGACTATAACGTTTTCATAAGAAATCATAATTTAGTGATTTGTAATTCATTGGAAAATTCACAACAAAGGATATGACATTTTTGCTTGCCACTTTTGATGAATCAACCCCCAAATGTGTCAATATTTGAGACAAGTGACATTTATTATAATGACGTGTGTATTTAGTTAAAATTGGATTTTTATGGAAAACTTGAATGTTAATTGATGATCAAATTGCTACCCAATTTAGGTGTGATTAAAAGTGCTTATATAGCTGTTGAATGTGATAATTTAATTGTACAAAAATTTAGTTTATACAGGACATGGATCATAGTATATTAATTAGCATATTACTGTTGAAAGTTAGAAGCAAGTTGATAATTAAGTTGCTGCCCAATTTGGATTACTATTAATTACAAAAAATTATGTTAATTATGTGTATAGATTAGTGAATTATTGATACATGAATATAAGTATATTATACATGTTCTAACTGCCCAAATTGTAATGGAATTTAATTTTAAAATCTAATGTGAAATCAGTTGGGAAATAGTAGACGTATGGTGGATTTAGTTTGAGAATTGCATCAATTGAGTCTAATTGGGGCTATAGTTTGTTGACTTCTAATTATAAAGAATGCATTAATTCAAGGAAAAAAATTGGACATAAATTGCAGGATTTGTAAGTTGGGAATATGAGTTAATTGAGAGGAATAAGTGATTATGCAAGCTGCCAAATTCCTAATAATAGATCTAATGCAAGTTGTATGAAAAGAGGACTCCAAGGAAATTACAACCCCAATGCATACCCTCTATTTTTAGCTTATTTCCTCCCCTTCTCCTTAATGCAAATAGTTTGCTTTCTTCCTCCTTATCAACGTCAATCAAAAACCATATTCATCTTCCATTAATTTCCCCTTCATCTAATCCAAGTGGGCAGTAAAGTTTTCATTAATCAATCATTAAATTAAGTGGGTAGCAAGGTTTTCATCAATCAATCATTAAATTAAGCAGGCAACAATATTCTTTGATTTTCCAACATGAAAGGTGAGTTTAATTACAATGCTTTGATTTATTTTGTCATGGGAAATCATGATTTATAAGAGCTCTACGATGTGAGGGAAATTAATTAGGGATTTTTGCAATTAGGGTTTCTCTTGGTAATGAAATTCGCACGTATCATGGAACCCTAGGAGAAGGGGTTGAATTGAGTTATTTTGAATGTGAATTTCATGCAAAATCAAGGGGAAATAATATTAGTATGAAAACCCCAATTAATTTCATCAAATATGTGAAAGCTAGGGTTGTTTACTTAGTTGATGATGTGGTAAATGTAATCTATGAATTTAACAGTGATTTATGTGTTGTATATGATAAGATTAATGTGGATTTATATTAGCATAAAAGATTAAATTGAAAATCACGAAGTTAAAGGCTATTTACTTTATGGAGATCATGTGAAACATGTTATGAATGATTATTGAGGATTAATGTATTCAATCATGTTAATAATGAAGTAGAATCATACAGAAACTTGACTAGGATGAATCATGTATGAGAATTTATAAATGGGAAGTCAATTATGAAAAGTTTAGGGTTTTTTTTGCAAATTCATGAAATTACCAAATTGTAAATTGAGAAACATGATAATTAGAATGATTATTACCTTAAAAGGTGACGTATAAAGTGTAGAAACATTGAATTGGTGAATGGGAACTGAAAACCCTAGAATTGAACTTGCTTAAGGTGGTGATAATGAAAGGGATATGAATTTGCAAAATTATAGCATGTAAACACTTTAATATGTTATGTTAAATGTAGGATTTGAGACTTGATTGAAAGAATGGAGTATTTTAGTTGCTTGGCATTGAAGGAAGAAATCCGAATTTGTGAAGAATTGACGTAAGTAGATTTTTCCCGAATTCGTGCATGATTGGGCATGATCTTGTGTACTAGCATACGGGCACTGAATTTTATCGATATTTGGTTTAAATGCTGGGTAATTGAAATTATGAAACTATTTTATGTTTGGATTTGATCGCATGCATATTATATTATGATTTGAGCTTTTATTATATTATGTTGTGATTTAGTTTTTGGCCATTTGACATGCGTTGAGCATAGTATTGGCATGCATGTGATTGAGTTACATGAGTAGATGTATGCAATATGTTGTGTGGCTTAATGTACAGATTGTGGCTTATTGATTGCCTATGCAGCATGTATAGCCTGTGTGGCTAAAAGATTGCCTGTCTGGCTGATTTGGTTGCTTGTGTGGTATATGGAGCCTGTGTGGCTAGAGATTGGCCTTGATGACCTATGATAGTGATATGTTTAGATTGGCATGGCATGATATTTAAGTGATGTTGAATTGTAGTTGTGAGTTTGATACACTTGAATTCCTCAATAGATGTGGTTGGTATTGGTAAACCCGTTATGATCCCTATGGAGCAATGAGGGTGGGGCACTCTTGGGACTTTGCACGAGTGGTGAATTCTTAGCACTATAGGGGGTGGACTTGGCAGGCTTCTAGCTGGGGATACAGGGATGGACCATCTGCACATTAAAAAGGGGGAGAGTGATTTCTTTGTCTTTAGTAGGTCCTAATAATGATGCATTGACAAAGTACATGTTTTGATGAGGATATCTTAATGAAGTCATTGTACATGAGTCTTGGTAATGAGTATGACTTAATGGTAATGATGTGTTAGGAGAGTATGTTTGATCAGGATGAGTTAGGTTTTAGAAATAAAGACGTGTGTATTGTGGGCATGGGTACATGTTGCATTGTCATGACATTTAGCCTACCATGGATTTATACATTGCTTGGATTGAGTATATGTATTTGAGCATGCTCTTTCCTTTTGACTATTCCCTTATAGTTTTTTGCTTTGCCTACTTACTGAGTTTGCCCAAACTCATGCCGTTTTATCACCATTTTCAGCTAATTTGCCAAACAATGGAGCCCAATTGGGGGTTGGCACTCATGACTGAGAGTAGGGGACAACCTCTATGATGTATGGATGAATTAAAGTTTGGAACTCATATGTGGATATGACATCTAATGTATACAAATTTGTAATTAAAAAGGTTTCAATTCTTAAGGTGTATTTGGGTGCGTTTAATATAGTTATATCAGCATGTCGTTATGTAGATTATACCTATATATTTTTCTTATAGGTCTGGTTGTGCCTTGCCATTATAGTGCAGCTTACCTTATGATTCTATGTAGTATGGGTGTTTGTTGTGTTAATTGTGATAGTGATGTGATGTGAGAATGAAATATAGAATGTTGTACAAGTGCAGAAATCCTTACCCTTCAAGGGAGACTCCATTGAATTTTTGATAGAACCCTTCTTTAGGATAGAAGATAGTCAAAACACATAGGCCCCTAGGCAGACTGTTACAACTCCCAAGAAGAAGGAATTGATTTTGAAGAATCATATGCCCCAGTAACTTGATTAGAAGCCATTAGAATGCTACTCACTTTTGCATCCTATAAGAATTTTAAGTTATTTCAGATGGATGTAAAGAGTGCATTTTTGAATGGATATTTAAGTGAAGAAGTGTATCTAGAACAACCTCCTAGTTTTGAGAATGATGATCAACCTGATCATGTCTATAAGCTCACCAAGGCATTATATGGTTTAATACAAGCTCCAAGAGCTTGGTATGAAAGGTTGAGCAAATTCTTAAGTGATCGTAAATTTAAGAGAGGAAAGGTTAACACTACTTTGTTTATCAAAAGTATTGACAAAGATATCTTGATGGTTCAAATTTATGTGAATGATATTATATTTAGAGCTACTGATGAAAAACTATATCAAGATTTCTCAAAGATCATGCAGGCTAAATTTGAAATGAGTATGATGGAAAAATTGAATTACTTCTTTGGATTGCAAATCAAGCAAAAGGATGATAGAAAGTACATTTGCCAATCTAAATACACTAGAGGAATACTTAAGAAGTTCAAAATGGAAGAAATTAAGGCAACAAGCGTTCCAATGAGCACATCAACAAGGCTGGACAAAGACGAAAAAGGTAAACTTATAGATCAAAAGCAATATCAAAGTATGATTGGATCTCTTCTTTACCTCACTACATCTAGACCAGATATTCTCTTCAGTGTATGCTTATGTGCTAGATTTCAGTCCAATCCTAGGAAATCTCATCTTACTATAGTAAAAAAAATATTTAAGTATCTAGTTGACACACCAAATCTAGGACTTTATTATCCCAAGGGAACTGATTTTAAACTCATTGGATATTCAGATGCAGATTTTGGAGCAAATAGTCTAGTAACATGGTTCTCTAGAAAAAAAACTAGTTTTGCTCTCTCTATAGTAGAGGCTGAATATTTAGTAGCCAAAAGTTGTTGCGCTCAATTGTTGTGGATGAAACAACAACTTCTCAACTATGGACTAAGCTATAGAGACATACCCATTAAATGTGATGACACTAGTGCCATATGCTTGACAAAGAATCCTATCCTACACTCGAGAACCAAGCATATATAAATTGGGCATCATTTTATTAGAGATCATGTTGAAAAATATGATATATGTCTAGAACATATGCCTACAAGTGCTCAACTTGCTAATGCTTTTACTAAGCCACTGTCATTGGACACTTTCTGTAACATTAGACGAGAATTAGGTATGACTAATGTGATGATTTGAAAGTGAAATCTCTAATATTTTGACACTTCAAATTGCAATATTGAATATGCTGTCTTGAGGCTAAACTTCGTTTTAAATGAAGTAAGTTATTCATATACAGTGCTCTAGTCGTACTTTGTCTGAATTTTAATTTTTGAGGTCAAGTATGCCTTGTTTTCTTATTAGAATTAACTTACGACTATGGTTATCACATCCAATTCTATTTTTAGCATGAGTTATTCTCTCTTTTCATAAAGAACATATCAACTACCTCATATAGCCCCTATATTCAATCTATTTTAACCCTTGAATCACAGTCCTTCTCTGCACCACAAAGATGAAACTCTTCAGAGAAGAACATTTTGAAGGAAATCACAGAGAAAAGACAAGCACATGGCGGGATTGAAGAATCAACCGTTGCTTCTTCAGTTTTTCTCCTGGAGGGATGATAATGCTTCTATGTTCACCAATCTTCCATCCATTCTCTTAAAAGCATTTCTCTTCAAAATTTAGCTTTGCTAATACCATTCATCAATCTCATCACTACCAGATAGCCTTGGTTCACATATTACCATCATCTTGGGCATTTGAAGAGGAGGGGAATGGAACCAACAAGTAGATTACATCCATCTCCAACCCCTCATCTTCCTATCCACCATCCAAAACCTTGGTTTTTCACACTTGAAGAAACTGCTCAAAGTTTTAGATGCACATCCCCCCACCTTGTGGACACCCTCTTCAGCTCCACAATAATCTCTCTCTCTCTCTCCATCTCCCCAAACTTCGAATGTTTTTATCTAGGCTAATCAACTTTGTATTGTTGCTTATACTAAAATGAAATGAAATAATATCTTTATTTATTTCTCTTTTCATGATAGGCCTATACTTATTGGGTGGATGTTTTCTTTTTCCTTCTAACAAAAAGGGGGAGAAAGACTATGCAAATTATCTCAAAAAAGAAATATAAACAATGCATAATCTTTAACTAATCAGGGGGTGCATACATTTTAAATAAATAGGGGGAGAATATATATAACAAGATATGGGAAACATCAGAAGATGGTAATAGCAAATATTTTTTAAACTATAGACATTCAAGGGGAAATGCAAAGAAGAATATTATATCTAACAAATGCAAAGAAGTATGCATACAACAGACTTCGTCTATCACAAGCAAGCCATAGATAAGCCAATGTTCATTTGATGAGAACCGATGAAGGAAAGAAGATCTTCCAGCGGAACAATGAAAGGATCATTTCGTAGAGCAAAGACTTCGTATATCATAAGTGAGGCAATGATCTTCTATTGTCAACAGACAAAGCGAAGAAGAAAGGATCGTATGGTAAAGAAAAGACTACATCTATCACAGTTAAGCCAATGATTGTCTACTATCAACAGAGAAAGTAGAGAAGTAAGAATCGCATGGCAGAGTGAAAATGTTCATCAGTTGGAGCAACAAAGTTTTGCTGAAGATAAACTCAGCAGATAATCAAACAGATGAAGTCATGAAGAAAATTTCTTTGTGCCCTAAAGCTTAGTCTGCCACCCATCAGATGAAGTAATGAAGGAAGTCAATTTGCACTCCAACACTTCGTCTGTTACTTTCAATAGACAACTTAATAGATGAAGCGCTAAAGGAACAAGATAACTATGCTTCTACATTTCAACAGACAAAGCAACGGAAAGGATAATTCATTTGCCAGCAACAGAAAGGGAGATTCATCTATTACTTACAAACCTGAAGATGAAACTTTGTCTTATGAACTGCTAGACAGATACTTCATTTGTCATAACTAAAAGATAAGCAATGATCATGATGAATCATTGGTCTTCGTTCAACATTAATAATGTTCTTTCCATATTGATGAGAAAGTTAGCCATTGCAGCAAACCTCGACCAGAGCTTATTAAGAAACCAGAAATCATTTTCTCCAAGGTTGGCTCTACAGTTAGTTCAACATACGAGGATTAATTAGAAGTTAGAGAATGAAAAATACGCCAATCAAAACATCTTTAATCATTAATGGAGCTCACCTACCACCAATGACTAGATTTCAAAGCAAGTATAAATGAAGCATCATTAGAGCAGGAGGAACTAACGAACTATTGAAAAAATTATTCAAATCTTCCTAAGGGCATTTACTATTCTAAGCTAAAACTTCTGCAATCCTTCAAGAGTCAATATCCTAGCATTCAAACATTCCTCAACTTTCTTTAAAGGCTTTCAGCTACCTTTGGGAAGATCATTTACTTCTGCATTCAATTTTCACAAACCTTCCCCTGTGTTTACTGAAAAATTCTTGTGCTTAAACTTCTGATATTCATTCTTTGTAAAATTCCTTGAGCTAATGGTTGACACTAGACTCAAGAAGAGTTGTGACTGTCTAAGTGCAAATAAGAGTTATTTATTTATGCCCTCTAGAGCTGGAATCTAGAAGAGTGCTAGGAGCACTATGAATACGCCCCCTAGAGCTAGAATTTAGAAGAGTGCTGGGAGCACTATTCATGGCCCCTAGAGCTGGAAACTAGAAGAGTTATGGGAGTACTATTGTATTTCTACTATTAGGAATAGTGGAACCCAAGACACTAAGAGAAAAGTGTTATTAGAAGAGTGGAGTAGAGTATTTACTTGGACTACTATAAAAATCATTGTATCTTATTTATTTATGCATTTGTTGATTGAGCGATGGATTGCTAGATGGAAAATTAATCTTAAAGGGGTCATGAAATAATTTTTAAAGTAATTCACCTCTCCCCTATTGGATTTTTTCCTAACCTTCGGGATCAACAATCCCTTTTGTTGTCATTACCAAGAAGGATAGTTAGCAATTTTAATGAAAGAGTTAATAGGTTCTTTGGGAAGTGGAGAGATGCTTCGCATTCTCTATCATATATTGAAGGATTAGAAGCATGACGACAATTCAACGATCTTCATGGAATCATCAAGTTCTTCTTCGAAGCAGATTAATGCAAATTCTAGTAATCCAAAGAAGATTCATGTTCTTCAAGATAGAATAAAGTAGTTAAAGGAGGATTTATATTTCATCAGGGGTAATACTTATTATTTTACGCATCTCTTGACCAAAAGCTCCATGGCTTATATGGAAGCCATAGAGTACATTAAGCATTTGGAGATAGAGTTAGCTAAAGCTTATCAAAGGATTGATGAGTTGGAGACTGTTGTTGATGTTTTGGTTGAGTGAACATTTTTATTTTCTTTTAAAGGTTTGAACTTTTAGATTTAATATTGTGACTAGTTTATATTTGTATTTATTTAATTTTATTCTTTAATGGTTATCAACCTCCTTATCCTTTATGAAATTTTAGGCTTATGATGTTCAATTATCGTTTAAGTTTCATCAATGCATTCTAATACTAATCTAAACAATATAGGTAATTAAATAATATATTTTATTCATCAAAATCATAATTTATATGGAGAACTCTTAGTTGGATATTTTAGTGATAAGCACTATAGTGAAAATGTATGATCCTATCGATTCCAGTTTGGGTTTCTAAGATATGAAGATCTATTCTTTGTTTATGCCATTAGTATGTCTTTCCTAGTGTTTTTACTAAGTAGGCAATTACTGAGATTTGAGCCATAATGTTAATGCATCTCTTGGGAATTGGTTATGACCCTACATATTCTCTGCTTTGTCTATATTAGATAATATTTAGTTGAGCAGACAATTTACAAAGTTGAGATGTAGAGAAAGATCAAGCAAGATACGGTTGAGGAAATAACTAGATTTCCCTTTTGCAAGAAGAAGTGAACAAGCTAAAGAAGGAATTGAGGTATGCCAAGAGAGCAAATACTTCTTTAGATCTTCTTTTGACTGACCGATGTATAGCTTATGAGGAAATCATGAGTCGAGTTGTGGCTCTAGAGAAGGAGTTATCTAAGGCTTAGGACAAGATTGAGGAATCAACGGTAGTTATAGATGTTTTGAGGAAGTAAATGTTTTTAATTTTCTATTACTAAATGTTCTAAACCAAGTGTGTCTTTGTTGATGTTAAAGATTTGTTTTAAAATCCTTTTTATATTGTGATTATTAATGCTATCTTTATGCGTTTACTTTTCAATTTTAATTCTTTATATGGGATCTAGCCTATAAATATTGTTACAGAAGGAATGACTTGGAATGAAATTCCTATTCAAGACCTTAAACTATGAAGTTTCCCAAGTGGGCTTGACTATGCCTTAGGATTGTAATGATGTTAGAGTTTTGATCATTTTTAGGTTTATTAAGATTTTCAAAATAATCTAGCTCAAAATAATAAACTCAAATTAATATAAATCCAAGATAGTTCATTCAGAGGCATCTAGAGTATATAGCATTGAAAAGTATAATCAAGTTAGACAACTTATCTCTTTTGGTGCTTCCTTTTATGGAATTCTCATTTGAGCTCATCAGTGTTGTTGCCAATCTTGACTATTCATTTAGCTTTTGCTATTTGGCCCTTAATACTGCATCTAAAGATTGATATTGTTCAAAATAGAATCTTGATTTGTTCAATCATTTTCTTGTAACAGAACTTGAAACGGTTGGCTTTTTGCTTGGATTTGTGAGTTGAGAAGAAGGTTTTGATTTTTCATTGTTCTCTTTCTTCTACGCTCAACTCAAGCTTTCCTGCATACACTTAAAATATTCTTAAACTCTTTCTACATTAATAGGCCCAAATAGATGTAAACATGTATTACCAATATACCAGTGCAAAATGTCATTTTAACCACAATAGTTTTCAAAGAAATAAGCTAACAAACTAAAGTAGTTTTTATGAATAGGCAGGATAAAGATTCTCCTTTAATCACTCGTTGAGTTATTTGAACTACAGAGTCATAAATAGCATTTAACCTTATGATGTATCAACTTACCTTACCTTCTTCTATAACAATTTTGAGCATAATCATTCAATTTTGTTAATTCATTCTTCTTTTAGTTATGTGTCTTTTAGGTTATTTATTTTCATAATGTTAATGTTTCTTCCTAATTATCTTGAAAGTTTTACTTTACATTTTTTAGAGTATTATTTATCCTAGTGTGACTTCTATATTTTTCTTATGTATATAAATGAATGAACAGGATATGCAAAACTAATGCTATATATAAATCTTTATTTCTATCAATGTATAGTTAGCTAACAAATCCAGATTCCCAATATGATTTTTAAACATCTATTGATGTATAAATAAATGAATTGTAAAAGTTTTGAATAGAAAGAAATGAACATGAATTCTTATTAATAAGATAATGAACTAAAAGAAATGAACACGTAAAATTTCAAAATTCAGATAATGACACATTCAATAAAAGTCTTTAGGTTTGAGTGTCATACCTGTACTTACCTTTCCTTTTATTTTGAAGGAACTTGGTATTTCATGAGGTCTTCATTTTTTTCTTCAGACCAAGTCTCCTTTTTTTTCTTCTTCTTCAGGTGTTTATTTTCTCCTTTCTTTTGATTTTCTGCACTTAAGTTAGTCTCAATAGTAACATAAGTAGTGTGTGAGTGTAAAGTGTTTTGCCCCTTAGTAATTTGTCTTTAACTTGTTTAGAGATTTTTCATATCAACTTATAAGCCAAGACATCTTTGCAAATAGTGGGGCAGAGAGCATATAGTGAGATTTCAACATTTTTAGCTTTGCTTTCATTTCATTCTCGCTTATGACAATATAGATGATTTTCCATAAATGAAGATCATTTGGCCATAAGATATTTTTCCAATCTCTTTTTCCATTTTATCCAATTCAATCTATCAAAAGTTTGGAGATGGGAGATGGACTACTCTTTGAAGAATACAAAGGATGATATTGTTGGGTAAGCCAAACGGATCAATAGAATTATTATGTAGCCCGCTCTAATACCACTTGTAGAGTCCCATAGTATGACTTAACCCAAGAGATGAGGGGAAAATTGGGTATGTAAAAATTCTTTGCTTAAACCCTATTGAAAACATTTTCCCTTTTCATGATTGTGTGTGGTGCATTATAAGATAAATAATAAAAATAGTAAAGTGCATGAAGAATAAAATAAATAATCAAACACACACAAAAATAACATGATTTTTGTAATGGTTTGGGAACCCCGTTCGTACATCCACTCTTCCAAGAGCATACACTCATTGTGCCTTAGGTTCCACTATATCCCATACACTCTTTTGGATTCTAGCTCTAGGGGGCATAAATAGTATTCTCAACACTCTTTTGGATTCCAACTCCAGGGGGCATAAACATAGTGCTCCCAACACTCTTCTAGTTTTCTTGAGCTCACCAGGAAACTCACTAGTTTCTAAGATCAACAACAAACTCGTTCGCTTTCTAGAGTTCACCAATAACTCTCTAGTTTCAATCTTACCAGAAAACTTATACACTTTTATGTAGTGTTTCACTCAAGTACAAGGGAAGATTTGATCTCTTTACAGCCCTATGTAATAAAAAGATCTTCCCATAATGTAAACTAATGGCTATAAAAATATGCAGATTGAAGTTCATAAAGGATATATAACGGTTTAAGCTCTTGGCCATGGGTGGAAGGATTTGCATAAGATTAAGCTCACTTAAAATGTATTTCTTTACCACCTTGAATCGTTCCACCTTTTCTTCTTAAACAAATTCTTCATAATTTGGGCCATTGGAGAAGATGGAATTCGTTGAATGCAAAAATGAGAGTAATATTGAATGAATAAGACTGTTGAGATTTGATGGCTCAAATTTAATACCTCGCAAGTGCACGGTCGATGTATAGTCTAGTGTGCTTATGCAAGGGTCGATCC
>JAYJMB010004719.1:0-12703 GCA_036873735.1 Pouteria campechiana | reverse complement strand
TGGTGTGTACCTTAACCATCTATCATTTTCATTCAAGGGAGCTCATGGTTTAGCATATGGTGTGTACCTTAACCATGATTACATAATCAATCTAACTCATAATATTGTTGATCAAGCAACAAAATAAATCAAATCATTGCAAACAACATAATGAATGAAAAAAGATCATATAGTCATTAATAAACAACAATCCACAAAACAAAGAGTATCAAATCGGGTTACATATTCACCCTAGAAAGAAGGATGTAGTTCATAATGGAAATCAAAATAACTCCCTTAATCAAGATCATCAAAATGTAGAACATGACCTCTTCTTCCTCTTGCTTACTTGAAATCTCCCTCTTTCTCCTCAAGAAACACCAAGGCTCTGCTCCTCAAAACCCTCAGCAAAACCCTAGGAAATGAATGTAAGAAGATGCCCCTCAAAACACTCTTTCATTGCCTTAAAAACTATGCAACAAAGCCAGCAGAAATTTTGGTAGAAAATCTGGACAGTGCCAGCGCCGCAACTTGGAAATTGTTGAATGCACTTATTATGCCTTGAACGTCCTTCACATTGTAGCTTGGATATGGGATGTTGTGACTTAGGAAATCTACATACATAGAATGGTTGCACGAATTCTCACATTGCAACTTAGGAATTGTTGTTTCCAAAATGCCTTATTTTTTTGCTCCTTTGTTAGTTCTCTTCTTTTCTAATCTTTGAGCTTTATCTTTTCCTTTCATTTTCTCTTCTTTTCCAATCTTCTAAATGCCTAGAAAATTCAACAAATAAATATAAAATTCATCTAAAAGTAACAAGGATTTAAAATAACTAAGCTTGAACATATATGATGTAAGTGAATGAAATTCACTCATCAAAAGGATCAGTGATGACTTAATTCAAAAGTAAAAATATTTTTTAGAGGATGCTTCAAGTGATAAACACAAGCTTCAGAAGGAAAAATATAGCCATTGGAAATGTTAGTTGCAAGAAGTAACTCTAAAACTTGAGAGACTAACTTTTGATAGTTTGAAGTGCATTACTGGAATGAAGTCCAAACCAAGACGAAGCTCAGAAGGTTTGAAAGAGTGTAAAAAACGCAATCTAAAATGGTTGAAAAAATTGCCAAAAATAATAATTAATGGCTAAAAGCTCTTCCTAGAGTATAAAAAGCAGATTCAAATCACTAGAAGAGTTAGTCGCGTGAATTTAAAAAAAAAGCATTTACAAGACTTGAAGTTTTCTTCCAAAGTCTCAACTCCAATTGCCCAGAACTCTAAACAATGCATTCGAAGCTAAATCTACATCTAACATCAAGGAGTTTGAACTTACTATTTTTATTGTTCAATTATTTTTAATCATTTATTTGTGTACAAAAATTCCCCTAAGTAAGAGACAATTTCTTTGTATAATTTATTGTTGCCTTATATTTCTGCAAGTAAGGGGGCTTGCAGTGTGATAGTGTTTAATACACAAGTAGGAAAGACTTGTTGGGTTTGTAAGAGTTTGTTGGTGAGCTCAAAAAACTAACATATATTTAATTAGAGCATTGATCAGTGTTAGTGGAACCTGAGTGCAGTAGGAAAGATTGACTCAGAGAAGTGAAGTAGGAACCTAGGTTAGCTAGGCTAATCCACTATAAAAACCAACGTTTAAGTGTGCTATGTGATTCACTTCATTTTATTTCAAAATCATTATCTTTAATTTTTCCAAAGTTTTTTAAAAAGCTCAATTCACCACCCTCTTGAGCTACCCTAAATAAGGGACCAACACTCTACTCTACTCTTCTAAGCACTCTGCTTAGTAACTTAGGTTCCATTATACCAAAAATGGAATACAAATTAGTCAACATAGCACTCTTCTTGATTCCAGCTCAAGGGGTGATAAGCTCATATTTTAGTATGTTTCAATACCTAAATTCACCTATTTTAGATCCTAAATTGATATAATTTCATTGGTTGTTATTATATATTGCACTTAATGGAGTTATTTTCTATTTCAGGTGTTAAAACTATTGAAGAAGACAAAAGGCAACACTTCAAGGCAATGTTTGGTACATATGGAGACTGATTCAAGAAAAGTGTTCAACATATAAGTTATATCCCTTCAAGTTACCTATTCAAAAAATCAAGAATCACAAAATTTAAAGATTAAACATGAAAGTTATGGCCAAAACACTACAATTTTCTTAGACTTTAGACCTACTAAATAAAAAAATGATATCACTTGTAGCCAATTAGTATCATAGATGGAGAATGATTTGGAAAGATTTATCAACAAAAAAGTTGTAGCCCTTGAAATTATGTTTCCAAGTCATCAAGAATCCTATGATTTTGATACATTATGATAAATGTATGGCCAAAATAGTGGACATTGTCTTTGCATGAGTGGACAATAAGTTTTGGTATCACGACTCTAGAATGCAGCGCCGTGGCGCTTATGCAATTCTAAGTGCAGAAACTTGATATTTTGGGTATTTTGCATATTTTATGGAAAAACCACTTGAAAAATCTATATGAAGTGAAAACTACCTCTAATTAGGGTTATTTAAGCAGGTTGTAACATGGAAACAAGGGGGGAGGACTTGACCTGGCAAGGAGAGAAGATTTTTGGTGAAAAAGAGAAGATTTGGAAGTGGGATTGCTGTGAAGAGAAGGGAGTGCTACTTAAAGATAATTCATTCTCTTATCTTTCTCAGTTCTTTTTCAATTCTTTTTATTTTTCTCAATTATTTTTAAGACAATGCATATAGTTTATTTTAGTACCATTATGAGCTAAACACTTTTTTCTAAGGCAATGATGTAGCTAGATTATAAATATTCAGTTTTAATTTAGTTTAATTCAATTTTATGTTAATTCACTATCTATGTTGAGTGTTTAATTTGTGTTTAATGCTTATGAAAGTATGCTAACACTTTCTACATGATTTCTAATTCAATTCGAGGCTAAGAAGCGATAATTGAATTAGACCATGGTTAAATACCATAAGATTATCATGATGATAGAGATATCCATGAGGCTTGTGTAATACTATGAATTTCTTGATCTTAATGCATCTTGGTTAGTTTAGAATTTTCATAGAGATGCAGAAAATTTGATAATTAAGATAGATTGTTATGAATTGAGAAGGAATAACAATTAAACAATAGAAATTCATTATCAACATAAGAATAAACATTAATTGATTAAATTGGGTGAAATTGAATAGGAGTAATTTGGCGAACTCATCTTAGATGTGTTAAACATTGATTCTCTACTTGTTTAGATCTGTACTCTTATTGATTTCCCTTAGTGTAGATTTTCTTTATTCTCTTATTGCCATTGCTTGACTGTTCAAACAAAATATAGAGTTAAAGTAGTTTGGTAATTAGTAAACTAGTCCTCATGGGAACGATATCTTACTCACACTTTATTACTTGTTCACAACACATGCAGTTGCTTTAGGAAAATCCGTAACAGGTTTTTGGCACCATTGTCAGGGATTATAGTTTTTCTAATATTGAAACAAATAACTCTAGTTTTGCTTTGTTTTTATTTCATTTTCTTTTTCTTTTTAGGAGTGACAGGCTTCTTGGTATGGCAAGAAGTGTACCAATTAGCAAGCTACATCTAATCATGGTTGACCAAGAAGCACAACAAAGTGAGATTCGAGAGGAGCCTAAGAGATTGAGGGATTATGCAGTTCCTACTATGGGAGAGTTTCACTCAAGCATATGTAGACTTGCAGTTCAAGCAAATAACTTTGAGATTAATCTAACTATAATTTAGAAGATCCAAACTTCAATCCAATTTGGGGGTGGACCTCATGATTATCCAATCACTCACCTCATGAACTTCTTGGAGATTTTTGATACATTCAAGTATAATGGAGTATTAGATGATGCTATTTGCCTTCATTTGTTCCCTTTTTCTTTAAGGGACAAAGCAAAAGTCTGGTTGAATTCTTTGCCCTCAAACTCTATCACTAGTTCGGATGATTTAGTTCAAAAATTTCTTGCCAAATTTTCCCTCCAGCAAAAATAGCAAAATTGTGGATGGAGATCAACAATTTCACCCAACTCAAAGGTGAAACTCTATATGATGCTTGGGAGCAATATAAGGAGCTATTGCCACAGTGTCCACATCATGGGCTGCCTAGGTGGATGGTGCAAAATTTCTATAATGAATTGACTAGCACCACCAGAACATTAATAGGTGCATCTATAGGTGGAACGCTGATGAAGAAATCCAAAGATGATGCATATGAGATGTTGGATGATATTTCCACCAATCACTTCCAATGGCCAAGTGAGAGAGATGCGGCAAAGAAGCAAGTAGGAATTTTAGAAATTGATCCTATTTCTTCTTCAAAAGCTTAAGTTGCAACCCTTAGAAAGCAAATACAGAAGAACCAAATTTCAAACTCCTCAAATTTCCTACAATTGTTGTCAAGGCAATCATCCTAATGAAGAATGTTACGCAGGCAACCCATTAATGTAACCTGAACTAGAACAAGCATAATTTTTTATGAATTTCAATGGGCAACAGACGAACCCATATTCCAACACATATAATCTAGGGTGGAGAAATAATCCAAACATTTTATGGAAAAATCAACAAAATATGGGACAACCTTAGCAAGGATTTCATCAGCAAGGAGTTTAGCAACAATAAGAAAAGAAGGCAGATTGGGAGGCTACTTTAGCTCTGCTTGCCAACACCATAAACTAATTCTCAGCCAAAGTAGATAGTTTCATGGCTAAGACAAAAGATTTCATGGCTAAAATAAGGGCTAATCTACAAAATCATTCCACTCAGATTTAGAATCAATTTGCACAAATCTAGAACCTTCAAGCTCAAATGGCTCAGATAACCAAAATGTTCAATGTTCCCCAACAAGGTAATTTGCCTACCAACATTGAAGTCAATCCAATCGAACAATGCAAGGCGATCACCTTGAGAAGTGGGAAAGAACTAGAGCCTCTATTGAGCAAAAGGATAAACCAGAAGATCAAGAACAAGTGAAAACTCCTCCTAAACCTCATCCAATACCTCTTAAGCAGCCCACTATCAGCATACAGTTGTAGACTCCTTATCATGAATAAGTTGAAGTTCTTCCAGACATTCAATCACTGCCTCCTTACCAATCCACTATGTCATGTTATGTGAAGATTATAAAAGAAAACCTTTTGAACAAGATAAAGTTGGAGAAATATGATACTGTGGCACTTACTGAAAAGTGCAGTTCCATCATCCTGAGAAAGTTGTCTCAAAAGCTCAAAGATTAAGGAAGCTTCATGATTCCATGTGCTATTGAGAATTTTGTGTTTGAAAAGGCACTATGTGATCTAGGTACACCTAAAAAATGCCACAAGTTGATGCTAAGATTTGAAGAGCCTGAGCACTAAAAAGCCAAAATCCACCTCAAAGATGTTGAGTAAAGAAGGAGATAGTAAAGCCAAAGATTATAAATTAGAACCACTTCTCATCCCTTCTCTCTTAGGATTTTTAGGTCTTTTGACTTTATTCTACTTTCTTTTAATGTTTAGATTCTTTTTGGTCTTATTGATTGTAGATAATCCTTTCTTGAGCCCATCAAAAGTTCCTTTCCACCATCTAAAGGCAACCTGCATCCACCATCAAAGGAGATCACATCCCCACTAGGAAGTTTCTTTCCCCCTTATACATTTATTTCTTTAAAACATTGAGAGTAATGTTTAGTTTAAGTTTAGGGGTATTTGGGGATTTTCATTCAATTTTGGGCAAAATGTTTTTTGAATTTAAGTATGTTCTTTTCAATGAGTTTACTTTTAATGGCTTAGCTAAGAAAATTCAAGCGCAATTGTGCAAAATTGTTGAATTTGAATGAATTTCATGGATTCTCTCTTGATGATCAATAACATATGCTTAGTTTTTATTTCCATTGCACATGATTTAGAAGGAAAGGTTACCTTGTGATTTAATGATTCTTATAATGTGTCTTTCTTTTTCATGAATGATGAAATTCTTATTAATCACAATATGTTATGATCATGTGAAGTGTGTGTGGATTAGTTGAAGATGTTATGGATTCAATGACTTATTTTGGTTGACATAAGTATGCTAAAACCTTTTTAATTATCTGTCAAGGTAAAATTTGAGATAACATGTTTACTTGGAAATGATTTAGGCATTCTTTATTTAGTTGGAGTGTTTCAAGCTAACCTACTAGATCATTATCCCTAGCATCCCCATTTAACCTTAATGAAAGAATGACATATGCAAAGCATGTGAAAGACCATCATTTGACTTTTCTTTCTTTAGTCTTATCATATACACCCTTTAAACCTGAAGAGCCATGTTTGACCTATAAGAGACATATTTGATGTGCATGGTTGTTCGAGGTTTGAGAGAGAAAAGAAGATAAGTTTGAGGGTATTAAAAAAAATGCTAAAATAAAGAAAAAGGAAAAAAAATAAAAGAAAAAGGATAAAAGAAAAGAATCAATAAGGATTCATCCTTCAATTAGGGGGATCACATCCCAACGAATTCAAAAGAAAATAAGTTTGGGGGTGTGGTAGTAATACGGCCTATAAAAGTAGAGAAAACCCTAAATAAAAAGTCAAGAGAGTGAGGATTCATGTGTAAATATATTTATGATCTCTTACTTTGTGAATCTTTATTTCTTTTCTTTTGTTAGCTAAACCCAAGTCCCTATTACAAGCTTAATAAAGACCTATTGATCCAAGTGAATAGAGTTTTCTATATTCGTGGAGAGGGATTATGAAAATCAAGCTTATGAAATATTTTATGAAGATCATTAGAATCAATGGTTTGCACATTTTTGACTGAAAAGGATGCATGTAGCATGTGATTGACAATGCACACACACACATTTGCACTTCATGAAGGGTTGATGATGCATGAGTTTCATGAGATTACTTGACAAGTGTCTTGAATGAATTCTTAGTTATGTGTACATGTGTAATTTGTCTAGCATGTTATTGATTGATTAAGAGAGACTATCCTAACTGTTTTATAGTTTAGTTACTATTTTGCTTGAGAATGATTAAAAGCTAAGTTTGGGGCTATTTGATAAGCTCATATTTTACTATTTTTCAATACCTAAATTTACCTATTCTGGATACTAAATTGATGTTATTTAATTGGATGTAATTATATATTTCACTTAATGGAGTTGGTTTCTATTTTAGTTGTTGAAACTATTGAAGAAGATAAAAGGTGTCAATTCAAGGTGATTTTTGGTACATATGGAGACTGATTCAGGAAAAGTGTTCAACATAGAAATTATAGCCATTGAAGTTTCCTATCCAAAAAATCAAGAATCAAAGAATTTGGAGATTAAACGTAGAAGTGATGGCCAAAACATTATAACTATCTGAGAATTTAAACCTGTTGAATATGAATAAGGCATCACTCGTAGCCAATTTGTATCATAGATAGAGGCTAACTTAGAAAATTTTATCAACATAAAAGTTGTATCCCTTGAAATTATGTTTCCAACTCATCAACAATCATGTGATTCCAATACCTTATGAGAAATATATGGCCAAATAGCAAACACTATCCTAGCGAGTGGACAATAAGTTTTAGCGCCTCAGCTTAAGAATGCAATGTAGTGGTGCTAGTGCAATTCTAAGTGCGTAAACTTGATATTTTGGGTATTTTGTGTATTTTACGCCCCAAACCACTTGAAAATCTATATGAAGTGAATACTAATCCTAATTGGGGTTATTTAAGGAGGTTTTAACATGAAAACAAGGGGGGAAGATGTGACTTAGCAAGGAGAGAAGATTTTTGATGCAAAAGAGAAGATTTGGAAATGGGATTGCTATGAAGAGAAGAGAGTGCTACTTGGAGACAATTCATTCTCTTATCTTTTTCAGTTCTTCTTCAATTCCTTTTATTTTTCTCAATCATGTTTATGATAATGTTTATGGTTTATTTTAGTTCTATTATGAGCTAAACACTTTGTTCTAGGGCAATGAGGTAATTGGATTATGAATATTCAATTTTAATTCAATTTTATGTTTATTCACTATCTATGGCTTATAGGGCTTTGTTACTTATGAATAAATGAAGGTTTAATGCTCTCTTAATGCTTGTAACAACCCTTAAGATGTCCCAAATAACTCCTTTTATAATTATAGTTAAAAGGTTGCCTTTGGTTGGTAGTTAGAGTGTATTAAATATGAGGGAATGTTTGAAGTTTTCGACTGTTGGAGCTAGTAGGCATTTCACAAGCGCCTGTTATAATCGACTACAGTTGGCAGGCGATATGATAGGCAGTATGGGATATCGACTGCATTCAGAACCCTGGCTTTCTTCAAAACCCATGTGTTGTCCATTGGCAGGCAAATTGCAAGCAATTGTGATATCGATTGTGCCTCAAGCATTAGGCACAAGCAATATGGGCTTGCTAGGAACTTCTTAAATCCAAGTGGCAAGCAGAATGGGGTGGCACCTCCATCTTTGACTGAGGGATGGCAGGTTCTACCTGCAAGTGCCTATGATGCAATTGTGAATGTCCAGGGAGTTCATCTTCTTGCTAGATATTGTAGGCAGTATCTATGGTGATTGCAATGTAGCTACGACAGAGATAGTTGTGTTATGCAACTGCTATCCTACACTCACTTTTTGTACTTTGCATTTTTCATAATTGTTTCTTAATCTAATTGAAACCTTTTTGAGTTTTTTGATCATTAAAACATGGACTAATTCATATGATTTGCAACTTAGATCATTCATAAGAGGCATTTTATTTGTACAAGTTCTTTAGTGTTTATATTATTGAGTTTATGCAACTAGGAAAGACTTATAGTGTTGTAAAGTGTTTATTGGTGAGCTTATGAAAACCAACTTATGATTTGTGTTAGTGGAACCTAAGGCAGTAGAGGAAACTATCTTAGAAAAGTGGAGTAGGATCCGAAGTCAGACTGAACCACTAAAAAATTGATTGTACATTTAGCAATGCGATATTTCTAACTATTTCTTAACACAAAATATTTCATTTGGCCAACTTTTTTAGAAGCTCAATTCAGCCTCCCCACCTCCCTCCCCTCCCTTAAGCTTTCATCTATAAGGGACCAACAGGCCTGACAAAAATTCTATTTATAATGTAAAAAGTGGTGTTCATTACCTCAACCCAAAAGTTCTGTGGAAGATAATACTCACTCAGCATGGTTCTTGTCATCTCTTGCAAGAACCTATTCTTTCTTTTTACTACACTATTTTGTTGAGGTGTTCTTGGTGCTTAGAATATATGGAGTATTCCATTGCTCTCAAAAAAAGCAGTGAACTTATAGCTTTTAAACTCTCCATCATGATCACTTCTATTTATAATAATGTGAGAACTTTATTCGGTTTATACAGATTTGGTAAAAATATTAAAGAATGAAAGAGCCTCATCTTTTGATGTAAGAAACATTATCCATGTGAATCTAGAAAATTCATATACAATGACATAGGCATAATGTGCCCCTCCTAGGCTCCTAGTTCTTGTTGGTCCAACAAGGTCCATGCATAGCAACTGAAAAGGTTTAGTTGTTTAGACTAATTTTTATGGTTTGAATGGTTCTTTCACTTTCTTTCCCTTCAAGCAAGCATAACACAACCTATTTTTGTTAAATTTCAGTTTAGGTAAGCTAATAACTAATTTCTTGTTATACAACTTTTCTATTATATATTTGTTGGTATGTCCTAATTTTCTATGCCCAACAAAGGCTCATCATTATTTACAAGAAGGCACTTGGCCTAGATTTCACACAAGTTAACCAAATATACATTTCCATGCTTTTTACCATACACTATAATAGAGTTTGCCAACTCTAGGAATGAGCAACCTTGAGATTTAAACATAACTGTGTAACCATTGTCACAAAACTGACTTACACTCAACAATTATGTTCCACCACTATCAAAATATTTGAAACTATAGTTGTCAGCATTATTGTATATGATTTTGATGATAACAAAACTTGTATTAAAATAAGAAACCTGTATGCTTAAATCTTGAATGATCATAGGTATGGGTATGAATTAATAAATATTAATTAACATAAACATATAACAATGAATGATTTATTATACGAGCATACATTCCTCACATTATGGTGCGCACACAATAAACATTAATTAACCTTTATTGCATAACCTTACTAAATCAATCCTATGCACCATAATTACTTAAGCTTTTATATTATGCATTTAACGACGTAGCAAGTATAGAAAAGCTCAAGTGCAGGATAATGATCATCTGCAACAAACTGCCACAACTATCTGTTATATTCCAAAGGAGCTGAACTGCTGAAAATCATGGAAGAAAAAGAAGAAAATAGAATGTTAAGAAAGAATGTTGCATTAGATGCTTCCATGAACAAAAAGCAATGTGAAACAAACATGACTTCGAAGATGCGCTACAATGAGTTTACGTTGTCTATCAATCTCAACAAGAAAATTTCAATAGGAAAATACAAAATGAAAGTTAAAGACAAAGCCATGGTCAAAGAGCATAAAGTTGTTTGAGAAACTTGAGTTATTTACATCGACCAAAGAAAACTTGTCTGAGATGAAGAAAGTAGAAGAAGCTTCATCAAATACTCAGACAAAGGAAGAAAGAAGAAATTGCCGCCCAACTAATCATGCATAAAGAAGAGAAAACTTAAACTCATCTATAAAGTTAAAAGATTGGATTATTCTAAGGACAAAAAGGTAATATGAATAAAGAAGGGAGTGCAACTTCAATTGAGCTAAGAAAGATAAACCAAAGAATGAAGAAATAAAGGAGTTGCAAGAACAAACCCCATCTATTACTTGAAGTGTGTAGAATAGTTAAAGAACTTCACTTCATCTATGGATGAAACGTTCATCTATTATTTACAATAGACAAAGCATAATCCAAAAGGAGAAGATGATGTTGAAGCTGCATAGTGAGTATAGATGAAGATAAATAGATAAAGAGATGCTTGGATCAAAATGGACTTCAATAGACAAAGGCATGATCGTTTACAATTTACGACAAACAAATCCATGCAACATGCAGAGTACTTAGTCCAAGACAAAGCAAAACAGAGTTCATTTATCTCTTACATCGAATGGATTCGTTTGTTCGAGCAAGATAATGCAAGGTTCATCTGCCACCTCCAACAAAAAATGAGGAATAAAAGAAGAATACAATACTTCATCTATTAGTGCAAGACAAAGTGAACTTCATCTGTCACCTCCAACAGATAATGAAGAACAATGGAAAAACATCTCACTTCATCTGTTCATATAAAAGGAGAAGTTTGTCAATTGATCAGCCTAACTTCATCAGCACCACCCTGATATAGCCTATTATCTACAACAGAAACAACTCATATACAAAGAATTGATCAACAGACAAATATCTTGGAGGAATTGAGGCATACAAAGGAGAGTTTGTTTATCAGTTAGTTCAACTTCATCTGTGTTATTCAAAGTTCATCTTCTACTTGCGACAGACAAAATCATTTTTATGGAAGTTCAACTGATAAACACACCTTAGAAGAATTCATCTACAACTTATGGTAGACAAATGCAGATAGAGAGAAGCCATGACTTGTCAAAGAAAATTGATTTATGTGACTAAGCATACAAATGGCATCTGCACTTGAGTCATCATTGTGCAAACTTATACCAGTCACTATTTTTGGCAATAACAGGCGTTGTAATTTTCTAAAAGCTATAATATGTCAGATGAGGAACACCTTTTAACACAACTCATCCTCCTCTCTGAACAACAATGCAATAGCTCGAGACAAATCAAAAAGACTTGGACTTTAATAGTAGAAAATTCAATGTTGCACTCATTTCTATATTCAACGGAACCCATTTTCTCTAGTGGTCGAAAGTATGAAGAAGCTATGTAAGGAGAAAAGGTGGGACGATTCAAATGGGAGGTGAAGGAATACTTTTTAGATGCACTTAACATTATTCAAATCCTTCCACCCATGGCCAAGATCTTAAACCATCATCTATCTTTCATTAGCTACAATCTGCATATTTTTATGACCATTGAGTTTACATTTTAGGAAGATCTTTCTATGTTGTTAGAGCTATAAAAGATCAAATCTTCCCCTGTGCTTGAGAGAAGCACTATGTAAAAGTGTATAGGTTTTTTGGTAAACTTGAAACTAGAGAGTTGTTGGTGAGAAAACCAATAAATTTGCTGGTGATCTTCGAAGCCAGTGAGTTTGTGGTGAGCTTGTAAAAACCACATTGTACGAGTTGTTAGTGAGCTTGGGAAAACCAATAGGTTTTTTGGTGATCTTTGAAGCCAGTGAGTTTTCTGGTGATCTCATGAAAACTAGAAGATTGATGGGAGTACTATGAATTTCCATTATATGGGATATAGTGGAACCCAAGGCACAATGAGTATGTGCTCTTGGGAAGAGTGGATGTAGGGATGGGGACCTAAACCACTATAAAAATCATCTTGTCTGTGTGTGTGTTTGCTAATCTGTTTTATTCTTCATGCATTTTATTGTTTATATTATTCATTTTATACCACACCACACACAAGCAGCAAAAGAGGGAATTGATCCAAAAAGGGTTAAGGAATGAATTTTTATTTACCCAATTCACCCCTCTCCTCTTAGGTTAATCCATACTTTGGGAACCTATAGTAGTAGAATGCGGTTGGCCAACTTACTGATGAGAATGCAAAATGTCATATTTTATTCTCCTAATACTTCATCTTTTGCACCTATTTGATTCCTAAAT
>JAYJMB010004718.1:0-11458 GCA_036873735.1 Pouteria campechiana | reverse complement strand
ATTCCCCCCCCCCCCTCCCCATAATTATGACATTGAAATGTATAACTAATTCCCTCAATTAAATAAGAATAATGTCCCTCATGATTATATCAAGTTATTTTTATAATTTTTTCAAAATTTCAATGTACACACCTATACCATTCATTCCCAAACTGAAGAAACAAATTTACTCGTATGTACCTCAAATTTCCAAGGCATCACATTCCACCCCCCCTTATAAAAGTTTTAACCTCGAAACTTAGATAAATAGGTAAGAGTTTTTAGCTCACATGATTTCTTCAAGTTCCCCAGTCACTTCATCTTCCATATGATGGCTTCATTGGACTTTTATAAGATGAATTACCTTATTTCTTAGTTGGTTTTCCCTACTGTCTAGTATTCAGATTGGTTGCTTAATATATTGAAAGTTCTCTCTTATCTAAATTTTTTCTAGTGTCATCATATGAGAAGGATCTAGCTCATATTTTTTTAATAATAATGCGTGAAACACATCATGAATCCCACTCAATGATGGTAGTAATGCAATGCGATATGCAAATCTGCCGATTCATTTTAGATTCTCATATGGGCCTACATATCTCAGGCTCAATTTACCTTTTATGTCGAACCATATTATGCCTTTCATTGGAGACACTTAAGAAGACTTTGTCTCCTGCTTGGAATTCTAAGTCACATCTCCATATATTGGTGTAGTTCTTTTGGCATGATTGGGCAATTTGAATCTTTTCTTTTATTTGAACCACCTTATCTATGGTATCTACAACCATTTGCAGCCCTATTAAAGCCTTCTTGCCTACTTACATCTAGTATAGGGGTGATCTACATTTACGCCCATATAATGCTTCAAATGGAGCCATTTGAATGCTAAAATGATAATTGTTGTTGTAAGCAAATTCTATTAGGGTTAGATATTGGCTCCAAGCCTTACACCACTCAAGAACACATGCCCTAAGCATGTCTTCTAATCTTCTAATTGTTGATTCATCCATTCTATCTATCCATCTGTATAAGGGTGATGGGTACCACTGAAATCTAAATGTGTACCCATAGCTTTATGCAATGCTTTTTAGAATTTTGAAGTAAACATAGATCCTCAATTTGAGATGATAACTTTGGGCACACCATGCAACCTCACAATCTCCTTTTGATAAATTCAAGCATACTTCTTACTATTGAATGTAGTTTTAACTGATATAAAATAAGCTACCTTGGTCAATCTACCTATAATTGCCCAAATACTGTTAAATTAGGTTGTTATCTTTGGCAAACCCATAATGAAATAATCATAATATTTGTCCACTTCCATTTTGGGATTTCAATGGGTTATAATAAACCACCCAGCTTCTAGTGCTATGCTTTTACTCTTTGACAAGTTAAACACTTAGCCACATACTTAGCTATATCATTTTTCATTTCATTCCACTAATATTGTGATATCAAATCATGATACATCTTTGTACTACCGGGGTGGATGGTATAGGGTGAATAATGTGCTTCCTCTAATATCTTTCGTACTACTACAAATCTCCTTAGATAATACCATCCAATTTTAATACCTTAGAATGGCATTTATACCCAACAAGAAGTTTGGTAATTCATTTTTCTAAGCTTTTCTTTCAATCTTTGGAATTCCTCATCTATAGTTTCCTCTTGGGCTGCCCTAATTTCATTGATCAAAGTGGGTTGAATATTTAGTTGGCACATCTGGGCAACTATTCTTTTCATCCCCACATGTAGATCTAGGCTCCTCAGTTCTTCAAATAGCTCTTTTTTTCTAAGTGAGCATATATGCCATACTGTTTCTAGATTTTCTACTTAAAGCGTCTACCAGTACATTGGCCTTTCCTGGGTGATAATGAATATTCAAACCATAATCTTCTAGTAATTCCAACCATTGTCTTTGCCTTATATTTAGTTCCTACTAGGTAAAAATGTAATTCAGACTCTTATGATCAGTATACACATCACATTTCTCTCCATATAAATAGTGTTTCCATATTTTGAAGGCAAACACTACTGCTGCCAGTTCTAAATCATGTGTGGGATAATTCCGCTCTTGGAGTATCAATTGTTGGGATGCATATGTTATTACATTTTCATTCTATATCAATACAAAACCAAGCCGTTTCTTAGAAGCATCACTGTAAACCGCGAATCCTCCTCATCCATATGGCACTGTCAAGATCGACGCTTCTAGCTATCACCTTTTTAGTTCCTAAAAAGCTTCCTCACAATGATTATTCCATTCAAATGGGGTCCCTTTAAGAGTTACTTGAGTCAGGGGCATAGCAATTGTGAAGAATCCTTCAACAAATCTCTAATAATATTCAGATAAACCCAGGAAACTCCTGACCTTTGTCACATTATTTGGTTTAATCTAGTTTACCACTACCTCTATCTTATGAGGATCAACTGAAATACCATCTCAGGAAATTACATGGCCTAAAAAGGATACACTATTTATCCAAAAGTCACACTTCTTTAACTTAGCATACAATTTCTCTTCTCTTAATCTCTGCAATGTCATTCTCAAATGAGATTCATGCTCCTCCTTATGTTTGGAATATATCAGAATATCATCAATGAACATAATCGCAAAGTGATCCAAATAGGGTTTAAACATCCTATTTATTAGGTCCATAAAAACAGGAGCATTTATCATCCCAAATGACATTACTAAAAACTCGTAATGTCCACACCTTGTTCGAAAAGCAGTCTTAGGCACATCTACAGGCTTAATTCTCATATGATGATATCCTAATTGCAAATCAATCTTTGAGAAAATTGTAGCCCCTTACAAGTGATCTAACAGATCATCTATGTGGGGCAATGGGTACTTGTTCTTAATGGTCACCTTATTCAATTCTCTGTAGTCAATGCATAATCTCATGCTTTCGTCTTTCTTCTTTAAGAATAACACTAGTGCATCCCACGACGATAAAAGGAGATGAATAAATCCCTTGTCCATCAAGTCTTGTAATTGCACTTTCAATTCTGCCAATTCTATTAGTGTTATTCGATATGAAGCCTTGGATATCGATTTTGCTCCAGGTTGGAGGTTAATAAAAAACTCTACTTCCTTTTTTGGGGCAATCCTGATAATTCACCTGGAAAGACATCTGGGAACTCCCATACCACGGGTATATCCTCCAAATTTTTGTAGGTGATTTCCACTTCATCAGGGGTCTTTAAGATCGCTAGTTTACTTTTATAATCAATCCTAGCCTTATATTTGGCTAACCAATCCATACCCAATATAATATCTAGGCATTCCATATTTAACATAATCAAATTAGCATAAAACTGCCTACTCTCAATCACTATAGGGATATCATAGCATGCCTCAAAAGCTATACTAACTGCTTTCAATAGAGTAGACTCCTCCACCACATGATGCATAAGATATTTAGGCAGTCTAGCTTTATTCACAAATGCTATAGATACAAATGACTGAGATGCACCTAGATCAAATAGGACATATACCATGTAATCGCAAATGAAGAGATTACTGGTGACCACATGGTCCATTACTTGTGCTTCTTGGGCAGTTGTTGCCTGAATCATTGCAGTCATTTGAGGCCTTTATTTCCCCTGATGACATCCTAGGGTCACATTAGGTCCTTGGCCTCTACACCTCATTTGGAATCCACCACATTTAGGCTACTGTGGCACTCGAGATGCTACAATTTCACTCCTCCCTTGCAAGGAAGGACAATCCCTTCAAATATGGCCTGGCTTACCAAACAGAAAAAAAGTGAGTGGTCCTCTCTGTCCTAATGTTGTAACCAGTTTTGACATTTGATTTATTTCTCTCATTTCTCCCAGAATTAACCTTGTCTGACATCCGCTTGACCTTCTAAACAACATTGAGCACTCAAACCTCATGAGCCCAGATTATTTACAATTAAAGCACACCCTCTCAAATATTCCACTGCTTCCCTGATCAGTTTGGGGCTTCTTTCTATGCCCCAGATCACCATCCTCGGCATGCTTCCTTTTTCTTAGTTTAGTTTGTTCTTCTTCCTTTCGTTCTCATATGCAAGCATGCTCCAAAATGTCTTCATACCTGGTCAGCATAAAGGATCTACATCCCTTTGGATTATCAATCTCAATCCATCTTAGAATTTCCAGGTTGTCTCCAGAGAGTTTATCTATGCCCATGGCACAAATGTTACCAAAGGCTTGAATTGTTCATCATATTCCTCAGAGTCCTTTTTCCTTATATCAATGTCATAAATTCTATGGCCCACCTAACCCTTTCACTGGCTAACACATATTAGTGAAAAAATCTCTCTCGAAACTCTGCCCATGACAAACCCGCACCAGCATCACGTACAGTTAATTCTTTGTATTCCACCAGCATTCAGCATCAACTTCTACCTGGTAGACTGCATATAAAACTTTATGTCCCTCGGGACATGGCCTTTAGGTAAAAACTTTCTCTATTCTTAAGATTCATTCATCCACTATTTGGTAGTCCCTCTACCCTTTAAATACTGAGGGCTTTATATTTTGGCAAGCCTTCATATTCAAATCCATCTCAGACTATTTTTGGGATGTCTAACCCAAGTTTATGACTTGTCCTCCCACATTAACTGGCCCCATACTCGGCTCGAGCGACCGGGTAGGCTCTACCACCTATCTACTTTGTGTTTGCACCAACTCCTAAAGAGTTTGTGCTATACTCGCCATCATCATTATCATGACACCAAATTCTAAAGTTGCCCCATGCACTGGTGGAACTGTCCCACCACTAGGACCTGGTGTACCTGGCCTGCCTATTCCTTTGGGTCCACTTTCAGCCTCTAGCTGTCCCACTTCTTCTGGTTCGATGATCATTTCGTCATCTACTTTATTCCGTGTTGGTCTAGAATCACTTCCCTACCCAAGCTATTCTCCCTCTCTCTGGGCTTCCAACTGAGCCTCCCAAATAATTACTCCTGTGGCTCTAGTACAAATAGGTCGTCTCTATGGCTCTTCTTCCACTATGGGGGCCTTTCCTTTGTCTATTCTTTTCCTTGGTGCCATTGCTGCACAGTTTAATGCCACAAAATCATATAACCTTACATAGGTACAGTATCAATCCAATGTACCAGTTATTTTCCGTTCCTAAACTATGCCTACCCCATGTTTCTATCGGTCCGTAGACTAATAGTAAGCATGTCATTCTTTTTCTTATTGGACAACCCTTGCCATCATAATTCTGGGACTTGCTTCAATCACTATTATGGGGATCAGGTAACCATTTGGCTCTGATACCACTCTGTAACGCCGCTCTCCCAAGGCATTACTTCATGATAGTATCATAAGGAACCTCATGCAGAGTCTCCCTTGAACTGTCCCTTATTGACCTATACAACTATCCTATACAACCAATCATCATGAAAAATTACATGTCTAAATTCCACAGCAAATAATACCACATACACCTATACTTCACCCAAAACCAGAAGTCGCATTGTGATGGTAGCTATCAATAAGTTTACACACATAGCCTATCATAACGATATGCCAACAAAATTAACTCATACATGTCTTAATATACATAACATGTCCAAATCTAATAAATTTACACTTTATATACATTACAACAATGTCCAAAAGGAGGATTTTTATAATTATAGCCACTAGCATTGCACAGGGTCACGACCTATCCCGATAGTGAGCTCCAACCCATGTTGGACTCCATCTTCAAGCCTATCAACTAAAAACCATAAATAAAATGAGGTAAGTCAAAGAAACTCAATTAGTAGGTAAAGTGGTAAAACAAAATTAAAATAGTAAATCATTAGAAATCATGAACACGGCTTATACATTTGTAAATCAATGACAAGATGCATTTCATGAAAATGTAATAATGCTCCATGACCATGACACACCTGCCCTCATCATCTAGATTAACACCTGACTTTGTATTCTGTTCACACTCAATTCACCTCATAAGTATACTTGTCACTATGTCATCTTCATCCACATGCATGCCACCTCATCCATCATACCATATCACCTTGACTAATTCCCTTCTAACTTCCTAGACATTAAGACATGGTCCTTTCCTATCTTTGGTGTACTCTAGTCCCTCCCTGTACCCTCAGCTACGAAGCCTGTTAGGCCTACAATAGTTTCTCATTGTCCTCCATGGCACCCCACCTTCATTACTCCATAGGGATCATAGGTTCACCATCTAGACCTAATGAGGTAATCAAGTAAGTCACATAGTTAGGCCATCTAGGCCTACACACACCATGGGTGTTATATTATATCCGATTATCCAGGCATCCATGCGAAGCTGTCACATATCAAGGCCATCCATGCCCTGAGGCGCATCCACACCCCATGGGTGTCACATACAATCCAGGCATATCCGTATGCCATAGGTACTATCATCATACACATGCCTTCTAGGCACTCATGCCTTTTAGGCATATTTACACACATATCATATTTGTGTCACCAAGACACTATCACATTACCCTACCAAGGGTATTAATTACAACTCTTTTCTTATCAGTAATGCCTCTAAAGAATGCTCTGATCCTCCAAGGAAACTCAATTTTCCCCAATTAATTCATGTTAACTATCGCAATACAATGTTCTGAATTCATGATGCAATATCATATGATGTTATATCAAATCATACTATGTAACCATGCTATGACACTTAATTGTCAAAATAACCAGAAGAAAATACCGATTCCATTATTTCTAAACATTAAACAACATAAATGTCCATTCTTCAAAGCCAATCAAATCATTATGCGACAAACCTCAACGGTAATCAAGATACGGAGCCCGAATACATTTTAATGAAAATCCAAACTTAGATATAAATGGGAAATGAAACCTGCTTACCTTTATGCGGATACTATACTCCCTTTAGCTTTAAGTTTGGTCAACGGTCTATGAATTCTATACTCAAAATGCATATACCATTACCATCCACATACGTTTGCAAGGAACTAATTCATGCTTTAGTTCTAATTCAGAAATTAGCCCTTTATAGGGTTTATCTAACTACCTTATTTAAGACCCAATTAAGGGGCAATTAAGGACATAGCAGCAATGGCCAATTACACTTTACACTTCCTAGCATTGTTTCATCAAATGGTTAGAGTGCATCTTTAAATTACCCAATTCCAACCAAGTCCAATATATGGATTTTCTTTGTAACTACACAAAATCATGTTTTAACATAATTAATACCATCTTTAACACTAATTACAAGCATATAATGCTCCAAAATTTCATTACTTCACTTTTCAACCCTCCAAAACTCTAGGTCTTCATAGAACCCATTTCACAAGCTATATCTCTAAGATTTAATTAGCAAAAATTACTAATTAATAAGATAAATTACTCACCTCCTAGCGTTCTTCCACCAATTCCAACAAAACTCCCATTTAGGGAAGTTTCCCAAATTTTGTCCCTTTCTTTACCCCTCCAACAACCAGAATTTAGTGATTTATCTACTCCGAGTAGTCATAGTACACTTAACCAATGTTTTTCTCATTGAAATTTGCTGAATTTCACTAAAAATTTGGAAACCCCAAAGGGCTGGGATGTATGGGAGGGTTGAAAAAATGAAAATGGTGTAGAAGTGACTAGTTGAGCCCTTTTTAAAAAATAAAATTTTGATGCTCCACCACACTATTGTGCGTCAGCATCGCAGGGCCCAAATCGCTGGATGCCACTGTCTATGGTGTCTAACGAACTGGTGCCTCATCATCCAACCTGTTGCCCTCTTTTCTCCCTTTTTTCTTCATTCTGCTCCTTTCCTTTTCCTCATATTTTTAGCCAATATTTTCCCCCCATAATTATGACATTAAAATGTATAACTAATTCCCTCAATTAAATAAGAATAATGTCCCTCATGATTATATCAAGTTATTTTTATTAGTTCTTCAAATTTCAATGTACACACCTATACCATTCATTCCCAAACTGAAGAAACAAATTTACTTGTACATACCCCAAATTTCCAAGGTGTCACAATGAACCACAATCTCCAAGGACATTAGGTCAAAGAGACATTTGATTGACAATGCTACTAGGAATGCAAAGTGGAAGGTAACAACCATTTACTGGGAAACTCCACTACCTAAAACCCAAGTGAGTGGACAAAGAGTTAGAAGCTTGACTCTAACTAACTCTAACTAACATAACAAGTGGAGAGTATGAGCAGCAGAATTATGATAATGGCAACCAAAAAATAAGTTAGTTTGTAGTTAGAAAGAATGGTGGGAAGCAATCAATATATATGTAGGATCTTTACAAATATTTAATACATATCAAATGCTTGATAAAAAGCTATTTGAGCCATTACTTGAGGAAGTTTGCACAAAAATTTGCAAGTCCTAGCAAAAATGGCACTATCATGCTCATGGAAGATTTTAGACTCAATAGGAAAAACTATCTCCTTTTTTGTCCTTTGCCTCATTCCATCACTTTCCAATCTCCCCACTGGTTGGAGTTACAATCCACCCACGAAACCTAAGCTTACTACTACAAAAAACAATATAAGGATGAAAGAATGTCAATGTGCTTATGTTCTCTCAATAGATCAAAAAGCATTTATGATTCAATGGGACAAAGTTTCCAAGTGCAAAGAAGATTGGAGCATTGCAATCTTGGTACTAGATCTGCTTAGAAGTAGTGGCAGTGGATTCATAGGGATAATAGCCCAAATGAATTTATGATGCCTATAACTATGCAATGGATGCCATTTGAACTTATGGAGTGATAGTGAGGGTATTGACCCGCATCCCACAGAGCTTCAATCTAGCAATATGGTGTTTATGAGGGAGGGCCAATTGATGTCACTATGAGTCATGACACTAATAACAACTTTAAGGAAGTTATGTAGAACTTTAGCATATTTTTTCTAGAGTTGCACTTGTTTGCTGCAAATTTGTAACAACCCACCTAGGGGTCTATGCATTTTAACTATCTTTTATCCTGGAGAAAAGTTCTATAAAAAATTTAATAGAGTCTCCCTTGAAAGATAAGGGTTTCTACACTTGTACAACATTCTATATTTCATTCTCACATCATATCACTATCACAATTAACACAATAAATACCCACACTGCCCATAATTATAAAGTAAGCCGCATTGTAATGGCAAGACAACCAGACTTATAAGAAAAATATATAGGTATAATACACATAATGACATGCTAATATAGCTATATCAAACATACCCAATACACCTTAAGAATTGAAACTGTTCTAATTATAAATTTATACACATTAGATTTCATATCCACATGAGTTTCAAACTCTAATTCAACCATACATCATAGAGGTTGTCCCCTACTCTCAGTCATGAGTGCCAACCCCCAGTTGGGCTCCATCGTCTAGCCTATCAACTAAAAATGGTGTAAAATGGCATGAGTCTAGACAAACTCAGTAAGTAGGCAAAGCAAAAAACTTCAAAGAAATATTCAAAGAGAAGAGCATGCTCAAATACATATACTCCATCCAAGCAACGTATAAGGACTTACTAAAGATAGGGAAATCACTCTCTCCCTCTTCGATGTGCAGATGGTCTATCCTAGTATCCCCGGCTAGAAGCCTGCCAAGTCCACCTCCTGCAGTATCAGGAATTCACCACCCACGCAAATCCTAGGAATGCCCCGCCCTCATCGGTCCATAGGGATCACAACAGGTTCACCAATACCAACTACATCTACCAAGGAATTCAATTGTATCAAAATTAAAACTACAATTCAACATCCCTTAAATATCATGCCATGCTAATCTCAACATATCACTATCACAGGCTATCAAGGCCAAAATCTAGTCACATAGGCTCCATATGCCATACGGGCAACTAATCACCCACACAGGAACCCATTTAGCCACACAAGCTATACATGCTACATAGGCAATCAATAAGCCACAAGCTATACACTAAACCACACAACATATAACATACATCTACTCATGCAATTCAACCACGTGCATGCCAAACTAGGCTCAACTCATGTCAAATGGCCAAAAATTGAATCACAACATAATACAATAAAATCTCAAATCATGATATAATATGCATGCGATCAAATCCAAACATAAAATGGTTTTGTAATTTCAATCACATAGTTTTCCAACCAAATATCGATAAAATTTGGTGCCCATATGTCAGTACACAATATCATGTTCAATCATGCACGAATTCGGGAAAAATCTACTTACCTCCATTCTTCACAAATTCAAATTTCTTCCTTCTATGTAACACAACCAATCAGTCTCCACTTGAAATTCAAGTCTCACGTCCTACGTTATCATCACAATACATTTTTAATGATTTATATAATCTCAATATGTAATTTAATATTTCCTTCTATTCCATGACTTAAACCAAGCCAAAAATTAGGGTTTTTCACTCCCATTCATCAATTCAAGGTTTCTACACTTTAATCCCCTCATTTTAGGATTACAATCACTCTCATATCCATATTCACCAAATTGCAAATTGTTCATATATATAATTTACAAAACAACCCCTTATACTTGATTAAATCCCCCTTTAGTGGATGCATTACATCATACAATGTATTCTTATCTATTTCAATTACAATTCTCACCATCATTAACCTACTTAAATGAATTTATTACAATTAAATATTTAAATCATGCCACATATGATCTATGTAACCTAAACATCCCATGATTTCTATAATTCCCATTCCAATACAAGTTCCATGTAAGATTACACATAAACAATGCATTAATATAATCCCACAATTGATATCTCCCATTAACATGCTGCCCAACCCAATTAAATTAACAAAACCCATCTATTTTCAATCAAAATAATCTTTCTTACCTATTGGACGTGAATCTAATGATGAGGATGCTAACAAATCTGTTGTCCACAGGATCAAGGGTGGAATTTGCTTTTCAATCTCCCTTCTAGTTGTTGTTCACGTCTATGGAAAGGGGATGGGTTGCCACTGCTATTTGGGACATAAGGAGAGGAGGAGAAGAGCTCTAGCATAACAAGTGAATTAGGTTTTGAGTTGCGCTCAACTTAATTAAGAAGATAAAAGCTATGTGCGTTAACACCAAATTGCGCAACTCACATAATCTGCCCATTAAACATACCAATATGCCTAATTTAGTGATAAAATTTTATATTATATAAATGTACTTTTCATCATATAAACAAACTTATTTCACCAAAAATAAATACCCTAGATGAATACTCACATGAGAAAAATATTTAATGGTTTAGATCTTCCAAAAACCTCCCATATCATCTTCAAATAATTTTTCTTTTTGGGACATTCAATTACTGATTTTTTATACAATTAAATAATCATTTAATAGCTATATATGTACTTTTAATCACACCTAAATTGGGTGGCAATTTGATCATCAATTAATGATGAGAATGCAAAATGTCATATTTTATTCTCCTAATACTTCATCTTTTGCACCTATTTGATTCCTAAAT
>JAYJMB010004717.1:0-12705 GCA_036873735.1 Pouteria campechiana | reverse complement strand
AAACACTGCAGAATCGCGTTTTGGCTGAAAAAAGCGCTTTTACACTCCCAAAACGCCAGGCCAAACAGGCCCTAAGGTGTGCCACAAAGTCTGATCAAAATTTTGACTATTTAAAATATTTATTTAGTCAGATCTCAAATTTGGGGTCTTTATCCGGGGTCTAACCCTCAAGACATCAAGATCAAGTCAAGAATGATCCAAGAAAACTTCATGGACATTCATGCTAAGGTGGCCTAGAAAGTTCGGTCAAAATTTTACTGTTCAAAAATGCTCCTCTAATCAAATTTTCAGTTTCTCGAGTTTGTGTTGATAATTTGACCCATTGGCCATCAAAATGAGGTGAGATACAATACATGGGCCTTTTTACATGGTCTTGATCATGTCTAAGTGGGTTATAAAGTATAGTCAAAATTGACTAGTCAAAAGGTAAAGTACATGAAGTGACATTTTTCTAACGAATATTAATGCTGGAGCATATATTAGAAACTATAGATATTATCATTTTAAAATATTCACATATAAAGTAAGATTCCAAACTACACAAATAAATAAATTAATTTTTAAAATTAAAACTTGTGTATGCCTGGAGGCCGTAGTTCATATTTATTTCTGTCTTTGCATAATCATGAATCTAACCTCTCAATGTGTGATCATGACGAATGAGTTGAAATCTAATATTTTGATTATAATTTTAAGGTCAATTTTAGTTCTTGGGTGAAAAATCATTAACGTTGGCATTTTAAGTGGATCATACTAAAAGATAGAGTATCAATTATAACTATTTTAAAATATTTTAACAAAAATTAATGATGTGCAAATTAAAAATTTTAAATTTCATCAAACATTAATCAGTTGGACTAGTATATTTCTCATATAGATGTATTTTATTTATTTAAGGGTGTGTTTGATAATGAAAAAAGGGGAGAATCTTTTTTGGTCCTTTTTTTCAAGCTTTTAAATTGATATGATGTATATTTACCTACAATTCTACTCCTCCTTCACAATTACTTATAACTTTAATTAATATTTTTTATCTTTTCATTTGAAAATATTATGTATTTTATTTTTATTAGCTTTATTTTCAATCGTTATCTTATTTATCTTATTTTAACTTTTTAGATTTTACTTTTCTTGATACCTCTTTTCTGATTTTTAAACAAATATGAAAAAATATGTGAAAAAATGAAATATGAAAAGGTAGAGAAAAAAAAAAGAGAAGCATATGATGGGATTAAGGGTAACTATTGAAAACAAAGTAAATAAATAATAAAATAAATAATTTTTTAATAAAAATAAGGGGTAATGATTAAAAACCATGTAATAATGAAAAACTATAATTATTAAATAGTTTAAAATATTATATCACATTAAATGAGGCGAAAAGCATCACTCAAAGTGCACATGCATATAATGAATTTGTTTGGATTTATAAACTACTTAGATGTTACAATTTCATTTTAAGGTTTTATTTATGGATCTAACAAAAAAGGTGTAAAAGGAGTTTAATAAAAGACAAATGCGGTGAAGAATAGCTCACTCGGTCTATTAGCCTTCTTTGAATTGCCAGTGCTCCCCTTTTTTCGCTGTGGATTCTGATCAGAATGGGAAGGGAATAATATTTGTCATTGTAGTTAAATATATATAAATAAATATAAAGTTAGCTTTCTCTGATTGTATCAATAATTCAACTATTTTGACGATGGGTGTTTCATTGAAAACCTATTTTTAATTCATTTATTTATGTTTATCTACACCTTTTTTTACTTATACTTATTGATATATTTTCATTTTTAAATATTAATAAATATATTTATAAATTTATGCGAGAATTGAAATTATAGTAATTCCAACATAGATTATCATTATATATAATATAAAATTAGAGAAAAATTTAATGTTTATTTTAAACCACAATAATGAATTTTGTACGATTCTAAATTTTTATATATTTATAGATAAATTTGCTAAAATGTTAAAACTATGGACATGCTTATAATCATAGGTAAAATGTACAGATATATTTATAAATTACCCTTTTGAATATTTCATATTTAGAAAATATTTTTAAGTTGATTTAATAAAAAAATTTATATATTGTATTTTTTGTTTTCATTATGATGTTTATATTAGACAAAGTTAACTATTATACTTATTTTTATATATTTAACTATAACGACAAAAATCATTCATAAGGATCTTAAATAATTTATTTTTAAAAGATACGAAGTTATGTCACCTTAAAAAGTTTTTGTTAGAGATCCATAACACTGAATTAGAGCCGACAAAATTGACATGTTAGATTATGGGAAACTTATTCAAACTAAGAAACGGCTACACCCAGAGGTGGTATGCTCAAAGACTTGTAATAGAATTAAATGATGTAAATCCACAGAAACACTTAACTAGTTAAAACAAATTCATATAACCATAAGTCCTTACATACGTAGCCCTCCTCTTGCACACTAACCCAACCTTAACTATAAGAACATAGGTATGAATAACTTATAAATAGAGTATGGACACAAACTCTCAGTTGCGACTACCCTGACACAGACATTTTCTCCATCTTATAAGATAGAATTCTCCTATGGCAATTTGAATGCACACCCAAACAGTTTTAATTGAGATAATTTTTATTTAAAATTAAATTTCTGGAATTTAAGTTTGTAGGCGAGCGTTGTGAGGGCGAAGCTTTGGCAAGGCTTGATGAAAAGCTGTTAGTAGAGAGATTTTGCAAATCCATTGATTAGTTTGTCTTTCCAGAACTCTAAAAAGACTTTCTACATTTCTTCCTGCCAGCATAAATCGATTTACTGATTTTAAAAAATGATAGAAACTCTAGAACTTTGTAACATTCGACTTCCCATTGAAGGATCTATTAATTTTCAATTCTTTGCTATCCGACTAATGTTTCATGAAGGTTGGTTGATTTTCACACTAAAATTATAGAAATGTTTAATAAAGGAATTGATAGATGATTTCTTTCAAAATTTGGATGACGTTTGGTTACATACGTGTTAATCCCACAAATAAAAACAAATTTTTAATGAAATTACAATCACTTTCAAATTATGTCAAATTTGTGGCCCTACCACAAGTCTTTTCTGAGAACCATGTGTAAGTTTTTGGCTAAAACAACAGTTTTAAGGAATGATGGTCAGCTTAGATTTTATTTTAAAAAAAATTATGATGTGCCTAAAATGAAAAAGGTTCTATCGATATTATTTCACAGAATCCTACCTTACTGAGTCAGACCCCTTGATTTAAGTTTTAGCAGATTACAAGGCTCCAATAAAATCTTTGGAAATCCTCTTCAATTTGGTCATACCATAATATATATATATATATTATCAAAATAATATATATATATATATATATAAAACTTTTAAACTAATTCAAGCAGATTCCCAAATTAGCCTGGCCTTGGAGCACGCCCAAAATCAATGCAATGTAACACAGATTCGTCTTCTCACACAGCGAGCACCTCGACACCAGCTGAATATTTCTCACTTGCAAGGATGCATCTACAAGAACTCGGTTTCCTAGTGCAAGCCACAGAAGAAAAAAGCGTTCTTTTGAGGGGCTTTATAAATCCCATACTAGCAATTACTCCATGATTTGACTTCCTCCCTGTGCCTAAAAGCATTCCAGGAGGATTGAAACGAAAATTAGCCATCCTGGGAAGGCAACCATAGCCTTGCATCAGGTTCCGCTCCTGAGGGACGTTCCAGACTTGATGAGACTGCTCGATAATGTCGGATAACCCCGTGGGGGAGGGATCTCACCATACTCAAATCAATTTAACAATTTTCCTTGAAAAAGTTTTTATTCAAGAATTCAATACTCAAACCGTTCCATAGTAGATTAAGGGAGAGGCCTTTGACATCTAGTATTTCTCGTTACCCTTCCATGGATACGAGCTGGATGGTTGATTAGTAGACCAAGTACACTTCAAAGCAAGGCCTTCAAGTATCGATTTCGGCACATGGCCGCCCAAGGATAATTGCTAGTTAGACAGCACCAGGCAAGCTTCATCATGCAAGCTTTGCTAATTTCTTCCATACGACTGGTGCCAATACCCCCTTCTTCCTGTGGGCAGAAAACTTCATCCCAAGCTACCAACTCTTTTCCGGATAGCCAGACCAACACATGTAAATGATGATGATCTGAAAATTTCCCTGCAATTAAAGCATCCGGTAAGAAAAAAATGCCTGATTTTGCTGGTTGCATCCTTCAAGCCGGAGAGAGACAGATGCCCTGTAAACCACTAGCTCTAGCTCTAATTCTTTCAATTAGCGGGAGATGCTACACCCGCCCGTGTATATTGTAGCAGCCCCAATTTGAATAAGGCATCTGAGTAAGACTAGCGTCTCCTTAATTCCCAAGATATGCTAAATGGCCTGCATCCTATCTTCCGCAACTTGACCAAAAACTACCAACCATACTTTTTTCAGGATTTACAGCTTACCCGATTCCGACACCCTATTGCATAGATAAAGGGGCTTGGAGGAGGTTAAGAAAATTCAACATTTCAAGAGAAATTCCTCGACAAAAGAGTGTTGTTGTCCAAGATTTTTATGGGATCGCATCCTCGAATGACCTACGGGACTTCTTTCCTACTCATTGAGCAACGGTTTTAGCCCCCAGCTCAGAACCTAGTAGGGGGATTCTACAAATATACCCTTGCCTCAGACTCCACCGAGATCAAAATCAATTTTGGACAACCATTTAGTACAACTGAAAATGGAGGGGTGGAGAAGAACTGAATCCAATCTAACCATCCATCGAATTTCATACAAAAACCGAACTTCTCGAGGAAACACTCAATTCAAAACAGTCAGTATGCATATGCTTTTGATATATCTTCAAGCACAGGTAAAACATGAACCCTTTTTTTTTTTCGAAAAATCTTCTTTACAACCATTAGGGCCAACAATCTTCCAACTTGGTAGAACATGGCAGAAAAGCCGTCCTGGCCGGGAGCACTCTGGAATTTTCTTCTCTTCTGAACCAAGTACGCAATATCAAGTACGCGGCCGGCTGCATGTTAAAAAAAAAAAAAAAAAAAAAAAAAAAAAAAAAAAAAAAAAACAGAAAGTTAAAAAACAAAACTAATGTGTAAAAAATGACATTTGATATATCATACATATATGAGGGCCTGCTAGAGGACTCGATTATCAGGAGAGGAACTGATCCCTTTGCTCGATCGATAGGTGTTAAGTGTGTGTGCAGCGCCATGCCAAAACCAACAAGCATGAGGGGCCAACTATGCGTGTGGAATTTTTCCACACATTGTCAATTTCAAAGTTGGCTCATTTTGATGAAAAAGCATTTATGACATTTTGTCTTTTTCAACAGACAGAGCGTGGAGAGAGAGATCCAGCTTGTGAGAGATGACTACAGAAGAAAAACACACAGGGTGAAGGGAGAAGCACAAGGAGATCCAGCAAGTTTTGGAGCAGTGAACAGTCTCACCATTTTGCCTCATGTGTAGTTGTAGACCGTTGGTTGAACTGAATTTTGGTACGGGTGCTCATGAGACAACAATCTACATTTTGAAAGGTCGGTTTTTCACTTAGAGTTTGTAGCATTTGATTTTATACCCAGAACAGCAGTTGATTTTATGATGTTTGCTCTTTTTGCAACCTAAGTTCCTTTATCACTCGATATCTGTTTATGCTTCCTAACTTGGTGTTATTTTTGTACCTTCAAGAAGAGAACTTTATACTCTTTCTATAATTATAGTGGAGATCATTTTGATGGACCAAAGTTCCCGCAATTTTTACCCTTTGTTTTGGGGTTTTCCACATTAAAACCTTGTGTCTCATGTGTGTTGATTATCTTACCTTAACAATCTTTGAAATTATAATTTGCTATCATATTCTGTTTAGATTCGGATAAGCTTGCTCTTAAAGTTTCAAACAGATTGGGAAAGATTTTGGTGTTGTCTTAACTTCTGCAGGTATTTGACAATACCATATTATTCCCATCCAAATGGTATCAAAGCTTGGTTCACTTGGTGTTTTTATTTGTTTGAATTATGGAGGTAAATATGACTAAAATGGTTTGTTCGAATGACACAAATTACCATAAATGGAGAGAAAAATTGAAGGATTTTTTATTTGTGAAAAAGATGCATTTGTCGATGTTTGCAACCCAAAAACTTGAGTGTATGTCCGATGAAGATTGGGAATTTGAACACGAGTGTGTTTGTGGCTATATAGCAATGGTAGAAGATAATATTTTGAACTATATTATAAATGAGAAATATGTCAAAATTTTGTGGAATAAGCTCAAGACTTTGTATCCATTGAAGACAAACAACAACAAATTATTCCTACTTAAGCAGATGATGAATTTGAGATACAAGGAAGGCAGCCTATTTCTGATCATTTGAGTGATTTTTAGGGTGTCCTTGATTAGTTGTTTAGGATGGGCATAAAGTTTGATGACGAGGTATAATAGCTTTGGTTGCTTAATACTCTGTCGAATTCTTGGGAAACTTCTCGTGTTTCATTGACTAATTTTGCTCCCAATGGTATCGTGACCATGGAATATGCTAAGAGTGGTGTCTTGAATTAAGAGGTGAGAAGAAGGTCTCTGGGTTCATCTTCATCATCATCACAATCTAATGTCCTAGTTACTGAAGAAAGGGGGAGAAGTAAATTTAAGGGTCAGAAGGGTAGAGATAAAAGTAGAAGCAAGTAAAGGCTAAAATATAAGGACCTCAATTGTCACCATTGTGGTAAGAAGGGATATATCAGAAAATATTATTTTCAGCTAAAAATTAAGAAGAGACAAGATAAGAATGACAGTGATAATGAGAACTATGTTGCTATTGGCAAAGCTGATATCCTTATTGTTTGCGATGAAAATATCATTAATTTTGTATGCCATGAAACAACTTGGGTTGTAGATTTTGGTACAACATATCACATCACGCCTAGGAAGGAGTTCTTCACATCTTATACTTTCAGTGATTTTGGGGTATTGAAGATGAGTAGTAATGGCCAACCAAAGGTGATTGGTATTGGATCGATATGCTTAAAAAGAAATAATGGTACAAGGTTGATGCTTAAAAATGTCAAGCATGCACCTATATCTGATTAAATTTGATTTTTGTAGGAAAACTTGATGATGATGGTTATTGCGGTTTCATTGGTGGTGGGCTTAAAGTTGCTTTAGTTGTGGCTCAGGGTAACAAGTATTTGAACTTGTACTCAGTGCAAGGTTTTGTTTTTGGCAGCTCTGTGAATTTGGTAGAAAAGAATAGCTTATCAGAATTGTGGCATGGGAGGCTCAATCATATGAGCGAAAAGGGGATTTATTGATTATCCAAGAAGAATAAGCTTTCTAGGATTAAGTAAGAAAACTTGAACAAGTGTGTCCATTGCTTAGCAGGAAAACAGAAGAGAGTTTCCTTTTAGAGTCATCCTCCTTCAAGAAAGCTAGATTTACTAGAAATTGTGCATTCTAATGTGTGTGGACCATTGAAGGTAAAGTCACATGGTGGTGCACTTTACTTTATGACATTTATTGATAATCATTCCATGAAACTTTGGGTTTATACCTTGAAGTCCAAAGATCAAGTGTTTGATGTGTTTAAAGAATTTCAAGCCATAGTTGAGAGATAGACAAGGAAGAAATTCAAGTGCATCCATACAGATAATGGTGGTGAGTATTGTGGACTATTGTAGAGAACAAAGAATTAGATATTAGAAAACTCCTCTCAAAACTCCTCAGTTGAATGGTTTAGCTGTGAAGATCAATAGAACTTTGGTAGAAAGAGTTAGATGTTTGCTTGATAATGCAAAGCTACCTAGTTCATTTAGGCAAAAGCACTTCATACAGTAGCTAATTTTATCAATTTATCTCCCACTACTGCTTTGGATAATGATGTTCCTGATGGAGTTTGGTTTGGTAAGGATGTCTCCGATGATCACTTGATAGTCTTTTGTTATAAAGCATTTGTGCATGTTCCTAAAGATAAGAGGTTGAAGTTGGATGTTAAAACCAGGCTGTGTATCTTCCTTTGTTATGGTCAAGATGAATTTGGTTATCGGTTATATGACCCAGTTGAGAAGAAACTTGTTAGAAGCTGTGATGTAGTATTCTTTGAGGACCAGGCTATTGAGGATATTGGTAAGGTTGAGAAGATAGAGTCTTCAAGTAGTAAAGGCTTAGTTGATATTCAGCTAGTTTCTGAGACTAAGGCACAAAATGCAGTTGGGAATCATATTCAGAATGATGAAATTCTAAATGACAATGAAATTGGTGATTAGGTTGTAGATGATGTACAAGGTTCTTGAAGAGACTCTAGTAGAACCACCCAGAAGATCTAGTAGGAAGAGTAAGCTCTCATCCCATTACTCCCCAAATGAATATGTGCTTGTGATTGATAGGGGAGAACCTAAAACTTATGAAGAGGCCATGGAAAGTGAGTAGAAGAAAGAATGGTTTGAAGCCATGAATGATGAGATGAAGTCTTTGCTTGGGAATTGTACATTTGATTTAGTCAAGCTACTTAAGAACATAAAAGCTTTGAAGCATCAACGGGTTTATAGGGTGAAGAATGAAGATGGCACCTTAGTTCCACGATACAAAGCTAGATTGGTTGTGAAGGGCATTAATCAAAAAAAGGAAATTGATTTTGGGGAAAATTTTCTCCAGTTATGAAATTTTCTTCAATTAGAGTAGTATTAGGTCTGATAGCATGTCTTGATTTAGAGATTAAACTGATGAATGTTAAAACTACTTTTCTTAATGGTGATTTAGATGAGGAAATATATATGGAGCAACTAGATGGTTTCAAAGTTAAAGGGAAAGAGGATTATGTTTGTAGGTTAATGAAAAGCTTGTATGGTCTGAAGCAAGCTCCTGGACCACAGAAAGTTTAATTTTGTTATGAGATAACATGGCTATAGGAAGACTTATTCAGACCATTGTGTTTTTGTGTATAAATTCTCTTATGATGGTTTTGTTATTTTATTGCTTTACATTGATGACATGCTTATCGTTGGTTGTAATGCTTCTAGAATTCAAAAGTTGAAGCAGGAATTGAATAAGTCTTTTGCAATGAAAGGCTTAGGACCAGCTAAGTAGATTCTTGGCATGAAAATTATTTATAATAGAAAAGCCAAGAAATTATGTTTATCATAGGAGAAGTACATTTAAAAGGTACTTCAGAGGTTCAATATGGACAAATCTAAAGAGGTAAGCACACCTCTTAGTTTGCACTTTAAGCTAAGCAAGAAGCAAAGTCCTTGTGATGAAAAAGAGAAGAAGGATATGCAGAGAGTTTCTTATACATCTGCAGTGGGTAGTTTGATGTATGCAATAGTTTGCACTAAACTTAATATTGCTCATGCAGTTGGCATAGTTAGCTGATTTTTTTCTAATCCAGGGAGAGAATATTGGAATGCAGTAAAATGGATTATAAGATATCTCCGGGGTACTTCAAGTTTGGGTCTTTGCTTCGAAACTGGTAAGCCTATTCTTATAGGGTATACTGATTCAGATATGGTTAGAGATATTGATACAAGAAAATCTACTTTAGGTTATCTAATTACTTATGCAAGGGGAGCTGTGTCTTGGTAGTTGAGATTACAAAAATGCGTTGCATTGTCTACCACTAAAGCAGAATTTATAGCAATTGTCAAAGCTTTTGCTTTGGATGAAGAGAATTGTGAGAGAACTTGGGTTTGCGCAGATAGATATGTGTTGTTTTGTAATAGCTAGAGTGCAATTTATCTTGGTAAGAATTCTACATTCCATGATAAGTCAAAGCATATTGATGTTAGATACCATTGGATTAGAGATGTTTTGGATTGCAAATAGCTTGAACTTCAGAAGATACACACCGATGAAAATGCATCATACATGATGACAAAGTTTTGCTAAGGGGAAAATTCGAAACTTGTTGTTTGATCATCGGGTTAAACTCCAAGTAGGGAGTTACTGTTGGTTTCTTCCACTGGATATGAAAGGGGAGATTGTTATTTGTGTGTCCAACGCCCATGGTCAAACCAACAAGCATGGGGGTCAGCTATGTGTGTAGAATTTTTCTACACCTTGTCAACTTTTGGCTTGTCAAGAGTATATGGCAAAGCATTTATGACATTTTGTTTTTTTCGAAAGACATAGAGAGAGAGAGAGAGAGAGAGAGAGAGAGAGGAGAGAGAGCTCCAGCCTGTGAGAGTTGACGATAGAAAAAAATAGAGAGGATTGAAGGGGAAAAGCAAAGAGAGATCCAGCAGGTATTAGAGAAGTGAGCAGTTTCACCTTTTTGCCTCATCTGCTGCTGTGCACGGTTGGATTGAGCTGAATTTGGGTATTGGTATTCATGAGATATCAATCTACATTTTTAATGGTCAGTTTTTCATTTAAAGTTTGTAGCATCTAATTTTGTACCCAGAACAGGAACTAATTTTATGGTGTTTGCTCTCTTTGCAACCTCAGTTTCTTTATCACTTGATATCTTTTTATGCCTCTTAACTTGGTGCTGTTTTTGTACCTTGAAGAAGAGGACTTTGTACACTTTCTATAATTATAGTGGAGATCATTTTGATGGACTAAAGGTCCGGTGGTTTTTACCCTTTGTTTTAGGGTTTTCCACGTTAAAACCTTGTATCTCATGTATGTTGATTATCTTGCGTTAGCAATATTTGATATTGTAAATTACTGTCATATTCTATTTAGATTCAAATCAGCTTGCTCCTAAAGTTTCAAATAGATTGGGAAAGATTTTGGTGTTGTCTAAGCTTCCGGAGGTACTTGACAATACCGTATTATTCCCATCAATAAGGACTGTCCCAATCGTAACCTAGCCTTGCTATTGAAGGTTCCGAAGCACGCTCGCTTGACCAATGGGAAGAGGGAAGACGAGGTCCTGGGTAGCTTTGCGTAGTGCGAGAAAGCCCAATTTGTTTGTTCAACATATTCCCCGGCCAGAAGGCTCAGATCCATGTTTAAATACCCAGGGAAAGAGTATGCTTGAAGCGGTACCTCATCAAGGCTCAGAATACGCTGCTCCTTGAAAACTCTTTGAGAAGCATGAACAAGTACGGACGGGCTACCTAATCAACAAGGGGACTGCTTATGCCGGGGTTCCGAGTACCCACTTTGATGTAGTTTTTATACCAGAAGTGAGGCAGAACGGTCCCGTGGATCCTGAGTGTATATATATAGTTACTCGGCATGCATATACGTTAAGGACTTCGGAGTTTTAACATGAAGAAGTACTATTCCTTACCAGTGGGTGGAAACAATATTACAGAATTTAAACTATGCATGCAGCTACATTCTACTAGATAAAAACATCCCATTATTAGATTCCCGATTATGACAAAAGCAGCAAACTTCCGGGCCTGTTTATTTTTTTGGACCATTCAGTGGAACGGGTTCGAAAAATAGAGTCATGGCTTGAAGCTTGGACTCATGGCCAGGCTCCCCATAACAATCTCCACGATTGTACGTAAACGAACCAGCTCTGGCGGAGTTGATGATGGCATTTACAAACGATCGCTGGAGAGATGAAGCTTTAAGATACTCTTCATTTAATTCCTTCCAAGCATCGATGATGAGATGCTTGATGTGCTCCCGTGCAATCTCCTCAGACACGCTGGCTTCATGCATGTAACATTGGATTGCTTTAGGTACATCCCCACGTTCCATCTCCGCCTTAAAAGGAAAAAAAAAGAAAGAAAAATTCATGTTAGTTCAGTAATAGACGCTTTAAATCATACTTGGACAACTATCTTGTCTTCATGTTAGTGTATCGACTAGTAAAAAACCCTTTAATTCATATTTACGTGGAGAGAGAGAGAGAGAGAGAGAGAGAGAGAGAGAGAGAGAGAGAGAGAGAGAGAGAGAGAGAGATTCTTCTATATCCCATGGACATTGGCACATGGCCCAAACATGTAAATTTTATTGCTTCCGTGTTTGTAAGTGTTTATTCCATATGTTCTATGATGGTTTATTTGTACTTGCAATAGTCACCCTCCCATAAACTCTTGAAAGTGGAAGTGCATTCAACCCAATTCCATTCAATTCTCTTCTACTGTATTCTATTGGACATACTAACACTTCTTTTTTGAGTTCCATGAGAATTTGACTCAATGAAAATCTGATTCAAATTGGATCCATTCTGTCAAACAAGGAAGCATTTTCTTTGGTTGTTTGGAAATGATACAGAAATGTGTAGGTGTATACCTTTGAAGTACCCAAATCGTCACAGAGCCGAAAGATCAACGACATCAATGACATGAGCTTCTGATATTTGCCTATATGATCAACGTCCTCCTTGGTCGTCTTCTGTAGCATGAATATGTATACATGGGCCAGTACTAGGGGGCAACCAACGGAAACCCGCCCATTTTCCAGGTACTCCACTAACGCTGGCGTATATTTTTTGTGGAACCATTGAGCCTCCACAAGGTAAGAGTTGCAATGCCTTGCCCACTGCATATCACAAGACAAAACGCAATTTGCATGTTCGCTTAAGAAGAAAATCAAGACCATTCGGGACCCAACTAGTCCTCACGAGCAGTGCTACAAAATGCAACAGTAGAAGCAAATCGAGGCCAACGCACACAACTAGCTGTCTGACAAAGTCAAGGCGCAACTAGCTAGCACATGCTGGGTTTTACTAGATGCGTACTTCGTGTACGTTGGGACCAATCTATTTTATAGGTTGGATTATATATA